>JABSNV010000804.1:5000-104487 GCA_024085815.1 Flaveria linearis | reverse complement strand
TTTTCAGCTCACAGCTTTGGAAGTGTACTGGATATGTTCCTAAGAAGTTTTAAGTATCAGTATAGAGAGTTTCCCTTGTTGGGATAATAGGCAGGATGATGATGATGATGACAAAATAAAGAAGAAAGTGAAACCATGATAGTAATGGGGCTGATGCCTTGTTTTCGTTTGTCAAAGGAGATGGTGATAATAAAACTCAGGTTAATGGAGTAGATGGATTAGATATGGGCCCACCAACTACTGATAAGAAGAAACAGAAGATGAGAATAATGAGGGTAGACGGCAGCAGAGTGGTGTGAGAAAAGAAAGGAGGTTTACTGAAACCAATTGTATATCATACAGGCAGCCAAAAAAATAGATGCTCAAAGATGTTTAAGGACCAAACAGAAGAAAAATCTCAAACCTACGGGAAAGACGAGGATTTCAAGAAGAGAAGTACACAGCATCTGATTCAGGTATTGTTATCACTTTCATGTTGCTTATTAGTTATAGTTCTAATTTTCATGTTAACTAGTTTTGATACTTGTGTGATTGCTAGGCTAATAATAATTATAATATCTTAGTAATACATGTTTTCTTTATCATAATACTAGTGCCCCCGCATCAAGTGATGCAAAACAATCGAATCAAATGAAGTCAAAGGTATTAAGGTTCCAAAGACTGGTATGCAAACGTAATGAACATGAGACTTTAGGGCAAAGTGCAAACCAATCTTAAATCAGATGATCGCCTTGACAATAACAATCCCTTGGAGAATGTATCTTTCGATGATTCCAGAATAAATCCCTCAAAAGAAGCAAAACAAATGGAAGAAAACGATGTAAATCACTGCCTACAAGTATTGAGATTTGTAATCAAACAGATGATGGCATGGCGTCATTGGTAATGCACAAGCCTGTGGAAACTAGTACCATGAAACATGAGGTATGTAACAATGTAATTCATATTATGAACCTCTTAGGATGTGTGCTTGAGATTAACACTCATTAATTATACAGCTTAATAAACATTAAAGAAAATTGAAATTAACACAGATGATTTTATCCCCCTATAGTCATGACTCGTGTGATTTTTGCATGAATATGAGTTATAGGTGGTTTCTCCTGCTTATTAATTAATAGCCATGAATTCTGCTAAGTATCATGCTCTGGCTGATATCAATCTGGAACTGATATTTCAGATTTCATCAATTTACAATTTAGAGTTTTATTTGACTTTTATATAGAAAGAATTTTTTTAAGCATGATTTATATTTACTTACGCTGCTGAAGTGCATTTATCTATAATATATGTTTTTATTATTTCTTTTAGGCTGGCCATGATGTTGTTGATGATGTGCATAATAATGGAAGAACTTACAGTAGAAGTAATGGAACTAGGTCCAATAAAAACAATCTTGAAAAAGTGAACTCAGCCCAGAGTAGTGAACTTCATGCAGCGATTGAAATAAAATCTGAAATTAATCATCCTTCAAGACTTGTGATCCGCAGAACTCTCCTATTATTGATTTAAAGTTAGATAGTTCAAAGAAAGAGATTCCGTATCTGCAAATATTGAAATGAAGAAAGAAGCCATATCTGTGTCGCAAAAGGTGCAAAATGTTGAACAAAACTCCCACACCCCACACATTGATAGTAAAGGAGATGAATCCTCCTGTGGGCCCACCCAGCCCAAGGTTCAAATGAAGGGTTCAGAAAGTTCCATTCGACTTTCTTCAGAAGGCCAATCAAAATCACACAAAGTGACAGTTTTGAAATCTTCCGCTGGAAAAACTTCTTCAAAATCGTCTGTTCCTGATAAGGCGAAATATTCTAGCACCGATGATCGTAATTCTAGTGGCAAACATAAAGCAGCCTCTGATAATAATAGTAAGAGTACAAAAGATATTAATACTTCAAGTGGTCACTGAAAAATGGAGATAATACTTCTGAGAATCCTAGGAAGTTAGCAAAAGATATTCCCAAATCATCATCGACATCTATCCTAAAAGCATCACATTTGAGCAAGTCTTCTTCACATGCTCTTGTTTCCAAGAAGAATTCATCCGATTTGAAAGATTCATCTGCTGACTCCGCAAATTCGTCACGAAGTGAGAGTGGAGCACATGAGCAAAACAAAAGTACTTCAGAATTATCAGTAAAAGTGAAAAAACGAGTCAGATAAATAGACAGCCTGCACTGAAGAATCATCCACCACACTCTATTAGCTCAGCTGCAGCCTTAAGTGATGAAGAGGTTAATTTTAATAATTTGATGGTACCGAAATTTGAAATAGATAAGTTATAATTTATATATATTTTTTTTTTACCGATATTTTTGTGCAGCTTGCGTTACTTCTCATCAAGACTGAATAGTTCTCCAAGAGTTCCACGGGTGCCACGTATGCGCCAAGCTGGCAGCTTACCTCAGCTAAATTCTAGTACACCTACAACTAGCACACTAATGAAACGAACATCTTCTTCTGGAGGGAAGGATTATGGGCTGGTAAGCTTTTTTATATACTTTAGGTTTTTTGTCCACTTTTTCATTAAGGTCCAGGTGATCTAAATAGGAAGATTTTAATAGGTGCCGAGAAGAGAACAAGGATTTGTCAAATAATGGATCTAGTATTCTCGTGAGTTTGATGGAGCAAAAAAGGTTCCTAACTCAAGGAGGCATCATGAGCCTGTGAAAAATGGTTCAGCTAAAACAGGGAGCAGTGGCCCATCTTCTTCTAATGAAGCTAATGAAAATGCACCTCAAAATGCTTCTGATGAAGAAACGGGGGTCCAACCATCGCACTTTACCAGGTATGTATATAACAGAATCAATTTCATGTTTTGGAAGTAATTGTTACTATTGATCGAAGTTGCAATGTTAGTCTTAAATGTTTGGGTAAAGAAACTCATAGTAGTCAGAGGCTCAAGATGCACTGAAGGTGCAAAGGGTGACCTTGGATCTAGGCGCAAGGAGGCTTGAAATAAGGGAGTTTTGAAAAAGACCCAAGGCACGCAGTGTAAAGGCCATTTTTAAATGTTTCAGACCAGTTTTTAGACGTGTTTTAGACCATTTTTAGATGTTTAAGACCAGATTTAGCTGTTTCAGACGTACTGGTTTTGGTCAGAATCCTTGCCGGAGTGTTTGAATGGACGCAAGACGGTTTTTGGTGTGATGTGCTGCTTCTGGGCGCCTTGGCGTGTGCTTTGACTACTATGCAGTTTCTGCTTTCGATCATTTTTAATATTTATGGTATGGGTAAAGCAATTACTTGTTACCCCTTCCCTTTACCTGAATTGAGACCCTTTTGTCCAGTTCACAAACTGTTTTTATCTCTCTTTTTTTTCACACACAAAATTACATTTTGGTCATTCTATCATTTAGTTTCATATATAATCAGAGTTAGCCACATCTATACTTCTGATTATATGGTTATTTCAATTACAAAAGGCTGAAGCACATCCAAACATTATTTTCTACCCTCCTGTTTTATTCTGAATCTGATTATTCACTCTCTTACTCACTTTTATAATACACATTTGAACACACACCCCTTGTTATCCATTGACAGTGATTATAATTATGACATTGATGTGCGTCCTCTTATCGGTCTTTTTCTACTTCAAGGTTTGATTGCTGACATTATGAGCAAAGGTAAGCGGATGACATGAAGAACTCTGCAATGCAGTTTTTGCCGGTATAAATCAAAACTGAATATGCGTTTATTGTTCAATTTTTTAACTTAAATTTACATTTCAACAATTATGCTAATCTTTTGTCCTACATCAGCACTGGCCTAATTTGCGTAAGCATAATGGGGAGCGTTATGCGTATTCGAGTCACTCGCAAGCTGTGCTTGATTGTTTGAGGAACCGAAGTGAATGGTCCAGATTGGTTGACCGTGGTCCTAAGGTATACACATTTTATAAATACAAATATATAAGATTTGCCGAAAACCAGCTATATCCGATCTTGGTTGGCCTTTCACCCCTAGCCACAAGTCATCCCCGTATTTTGTCATGTATATTCTGTATCATCTACATTATTACATGTTAATACATTTTCTTATGTTTTATATGGTACTTGTCATCCAGACAAATGCAGGTAGGAAACGGCGAAAGCCTGATGATGTGGCAAATCCTGAATCAGAGATGATTACAGCACGGATAGAAACACAAAAGACATGGATAGTAGTGACTTCCCTAAGGGAAAACGAAAGCAAGAAAGCATAGGCGACTTGCACTGCAAGGAAGAGGGATAAAAGATGTTAGAAGGAGGCGTAAGGCGGAGGTTGTTAGTGATGAAAACGATTCGTCTTCTGAATCTAGTGAAGATAGTGCATACAGTGATGAAGAGATGCAAGAGGGGAGAACATCGGGTCCAAACGAGGCTTCTGCTAGCTCAGATGAAACGGGAACATCATAACGTTGCTAAAACGCGCTGTTAACGGTAAATGGTTAGGAGAAAGGGCTTGTTGTATTGTAGCATTTTTTTGCTTTTAAATATTTGTTAGGTAGGATAGGAAAGTAGCAACAGTTAGTGTGAATGTGTATGCAGGATGTTTAACCAGTGATTGTAACTTCTATTTGCCCAAAGGTGGTTTAGAAACTTGTTAGAAGGATGATTGATATTAATCTTTCTGACCTTTTTTCTCATGATGTGAATGTTATACTTCAATCAGATAATTTTCTAAATTTACTATTTTCTTTACAGGCAAGAAAACACCATGTATTGGTTATAAGGTTACTAGAATATTATTTATTTTTATTTATTTATTTTAAAACATGAGTACATGACCACTTTTAATGTAGAATGCAGTGGCTTTAATGTTCTTTAGGTTGACTGTTGAAATTGATTAACATAGTTACAACCTATATAACATGTATTTGTTTTTGAAGGTTCGATATTGGGATACTTTTTAATTATAAATCAACACTTCTTAACTTCTATATGGGTTTGTATCGCTTTATATGCGTCATATGGGGGTTTTATATCCCCATATGGGGCGTATAACCCCATTGACATCCCTTGGATTTTTCCTTGCATTATGTGTTGATTTTTTGCTAT
The DNA here is from genome assembly GCA_024085815.1 of Flaveria linearis. NCBI lineage: Eukaryota > Viridiplantae > Streptophyta > Magnoliopsida > Asterales > Asteraceae > Flaveria > Flaveria linearis. The sequence goes on along the minus strand of JABSNV010000804.1, from coordinate 99,445 downwards.
ATGTATCGTATGTCTATATGGGATGTTAGGGTTATATGTGACGTATAACTTCCTGAGTTTTTCATATTTTAGTATCATTACCCTATACATCTTGTATAATCTTATACAACATATAGAGTGTTATTTATAAGGGTTAATTCTAGGACCCCGCTAAATTAAAATCTTGTTGGTAGGTTATAAATGATTTCACGGTGGGTAGGCTATATAGGGTTATAAATGACTTTGAACTTAGAAATTATGTAAATTTAAAAAGCGATTATTTTAGTTTATTATAAACTAAAATGTTTATAAAAAGGTTACTCACTTAGGGTAATGTTACTTTATTAACTTTTGTTTATTTTAATAACTTATTAGCACTTATGTAATAAACATTTACATCATCATTATGCATTATAACTAACTTTTGAATCGTGTTACATCATTGATGTAACGATTTTCCCCTTATTTTTAAAATTTTTTTCTTTTTTTAAAAACTTCACCCTTTTTTTAAATCTTGATTACTTTTTATTTGATTTTATTTTTTATACAAATTACACCAATAAATAGATTGTTTTAATATGTTAATTTGAGTATAGTCTTATTATATTTTTTAAAAGAAAATAACATTAATTCTGCACCACTAGTTTTACCACTATAACTCTAACTTATAATGACGTCGTCGCCTGTTGTAGACCACTAGTTAGGATTTAATGTATTAACATAATAAACAATGGTTAACATATGAATATATGATCCACATCCTACTCACTTAGTCAAATAAAAACATTATTTTTTATCACTTGCTTAAAACTGTCCCCCTGACCTACTTATTTATTTGTTATCATCGGGCTTATTGAAGAACTGATATAGTACATTATACTTGAATTTTATTTTTATCGAACATGTAAATAATTACACAATTGACACAAAATAAGTACATATATCATGTTAAAAGTAATATAACGCTAAATACATCTTTTGAAAAAAAATATAATATTACATCACATGTTCAATACCACCAATACTTTTCAGTTTTCACATAAAGAATACATGTAACATGTTCAACTCCTCCCCCCTCCTTTATTTATTCTCTCCTCTGCATTTGATTATGATCTCATTGTACAATTCATAACTAATAAATAAATCCAAAGAAACATTTTTACAACCGCATTGTCATACCAGTACACCACTAGCATAAAATACAAGTCGTGTTATTTTAACACGACTCATACAATATGACATGGTGGTGTACCAATAACACGTGCCTAACAATTAAATCGTCCATCCCGCCACCACCAACAACAACACGATACAGATTCTCACGCTGCTCTTCGAAACAAACCTTTCCTGTAAAACAAACAAATAAATTAAATCATGTAGAATCCTAACTTTTATAACCAAGTTACGCATAACTAACTAGAGCGTGTGTTCGTCAGTAAAAAAATTTTAAATTTCTCAACCGATCCGACCGGAAACATACCGCCGACGAGATCGACATATAGCCATCGGAGGGATTCTCCGGCGTCAACACATACGGTGGCGAAAACGACCCCGAGCTATTCTTGCTGGAGTCACCTCCGCCGGAGCTGCCGGAGAACCCATACCGTATGCCGGAGTTCCATCGCACCTAAACAACCCATAATTCCTCTCCGACGTCGGCCCCGGCTTCAAATTCTCATTAAACAGAGCAAAAACGAACACATTTACATCATTCTCAGGCATCGCCGGAGTCCCCTTCTTCTGCTTCACGATCTTCATCAATTTTCCGTTGTACTTCTTCGCATTCTCCGGCGAAGCTCCGATCTCATCATCGTCCCCCTTCGACGGCCACCCAGTTTCCGATATCTCCACCGGCAGCTGCTTGTAACCCAATTTAGCTAAAGCTGCGTATACAGCGTCAATTTGGGCAAACAGCATGTTGTCGTAGTGCAGATTGTTGCCGGAGTCAACAACTCCGGCGTTGGGTTGAAACAGAGCGAAATCCAACGATACATCTTTCGAATTCCCTTTATACCGAAGAAGGGGTATGCGTTTATCAAAAACGGAGAGCATGTTGTTGTTGAGGAATTCCGCAATCGGAGAGATTTTCCGATAAGGTCTTGCCGGAAGGCTCCGGTGGACGGTGGGTAAGAGGATTGAAGTAAGGCGAGTGAGTGGGCGGTGGTGACGGTCACTTTCCGGTCTAATTTCAGGTTGATTAACGCCGTGTGGAGGCTCTGCATCGCCGGAAGTAACATTCCGGCGAGTTGGTGTCGTTGGAGGTTAACGCTTCGTTTCCGACGGCGATGGTGGTGATTTTGGTTGCTGGGAGGTGGGGTTTGACGTTTGATTCGACCCATGATTGTGCTCCGGTGGGATCTTGAAGCTGCTGTAAGTACTCGTTGCCGATTCCGACGATGAATTCGATGTTGGTGTTGGCGAAAGCTTTGAGGACTTTGGGGTCGGAATCGTAGAGTTTGACCTTGTCGGCACCGATGGATTTGACTAGGGTGAGGGCTTTTTTCCGGGGGGGGAGGTTGTCGGCGATTTGGCCGTAGTTGATTCCGATTGAGGATGCGAAGTTGCCGGAGAAGATGAGGAGTGCGGCGGAGATGTGGAGGAGCACGGCAGAGATGTGGTGGAGGTGGGTGGTGGGATACTCCATGTGTTGTGTAGGTGGTGATTGGAGATAAGTGGAGTGATAGACTAATGTGTGAATGTGTGATACCGACGATATTAACTTGTTTTCCTTCCCTGCTTAATGCGGCAGGAGTCTAGTCGTTTTTTTCTATACGTGACACTGGCACTTTGGTCGTCGTTGGGTCGGTTCTTTGAAAACCGTAAAAGGAAAGTCTTGTGTCAAGACTTTAAGATAGTCAGCTTTAGCGGTCAGACTCGAAACATTTTGACGGGAGGCTGGTTTGTTTTCTCATACGTAAGACTGTGTTGTTTTGATCGTTATTGTTCTGGTTCGTTAGTAACTATAAAGCATAGTTTGGTTACCAAACTTTAAGCAATGGTTCAACCTACCACTTTGCTGCAATGGTTATAATATCTAGATTTATGTGGTTGATTTATGATTTTTCATGTAACTTAAGGTTGGATGGAGATAACTAAATTTTATGAACATTTGTATATGTGTGTAACTGTTTAACAATAAATGTATGTATATATACATATCTTGCAAATTAGTTGCGTTTTAAAATATTTACTATCTATCTATTATACTTGTTATTTGTCCTACATGCTACAATTTACATCTAACTACACTACCATAAAAAACAATTATAGACATGAAGTTATGGACAGCGTTTAAATTCAACTTATACTAGTGGCACGTGTGAATAATATGATCATGATTTTGCCGACCATTTCCATCAAATTATGCCCCATTTAGCTTCACATATTCAAGTCTGTCTCTATTGTTGATGGTTTACAAGAAAAGAGAGATTCCTTCAATCCTTTGGACATGCATATCAATCAAATGATACAGACGTCTACTTTTATCATTCTCTTTGCTAATAATTTATAAAACTCGTTATTATATAATTGTCGCGTACTTAAAAGTTTTTGGTTACAAGATGAACAAAACTTGTAAGTAGGTGATCGGATATGTACGATATATAGAAGTAAAAGTTTTGGTGTAATAAAATACATACAATAACAATGTGTCAAGTAAGTAATTTTTCTTGTAGTTTGTCATATGTATTTAGCTAAATCAAACGGTAAAAAAATCACACAGTAGTTAAATCAAATGATAAATGAAGTAGTTGTAAGTTTTAAATTTTGGTATACAAGTCGGTAGATGTAATAGATTAATAGCTATAAAATTCAATTGAATGCATTTTCATACAATATATCTAAGTTTTCGAAGAAGGGATTGTAGGACCTAAAAAATGAGTGAACGGAATTCAATATGGGACGGTAGAGAATTAAATTGGCTGTTAATATATTTATGTACGAATAATTTAACATTTGATAGACATGTGTAAGTTGGCTAAGTAGATTTGCAATTGTTTTAAGGTCTAATGTTTAGATGTGATTATCAAAATAATAATCTCACTCAAGAATGACGCAAAATGTGATGTGCATATTTCAGCCGATGCAAAAATCCCCAAGCATTCATGCTCCAATTGGCATCACTAAAAGCATCATTCGCATCAAATACTTTGTTAACATGTCAAATGTGGTGACGGCATGTTTTATAGTTCATTTTATCCTGGATTCAGGGCCGGTCCCAAGAATTCATAATGGATTTTGGGACCGGGGCAAAATAAAACACGGTCTCTTATACTACGACAGATAAAAAATCCTAAACTTAACTTGTATATAATAATTTATAAATAAGATGAAATTTTTTACAAAGTATTGTAGTAAAATGATTTAATTTACTTATTTAAACGAATCGGGAGGCTCCTAGCGTTTTTGAAAGCAAAGTTCTCGATAAGTCTTCATAATTCATGTATTATAATACATCGCTATCAATAGCTATCATCGTTAATCCGTTGAGTCTTTATCGAACTAAATTGTTTAAAATGCTAATGAGCTATTAGATAAAGTCTAATTAGTTGAAATAATCATAATGTTACTGGTTTTGTTAATGATTTAATTAATTTCAAACTCCTGAGGAGATCAGCCCTGACCGGTCATCACCCTACCCCCTTAGGGCCGCCCTTGCTTGGATTCTAGGTCACTCAAAAGGGAGCTTGAAGACCAAGAAAAGAACACAAAATTATTGATGTCGTTTTGGCTTAAAGTGAGTAAGTGACCAAGGTTATGTATTTTAAAAGAGAAATTGATTAATGCTTTATAATAATATTATCTTATTTTATATCATAACTAATTTACCAAGTTTTTATAGTTTGATGTATGTTAACCCTTTAAAATATTTGTTCACTACTAAAAGATATATTTGATCACAGAAACAGCAATTATTCTTTAAAAGATAGTCAAACGGTATGTGTTTCTACTTGCTCTTTAAATTTAAAGAATGCAACCTTATCATGGTTTTTATAAATTTTAAAAGTGTGTATGGACCAAAATGTCAATGATGCTATGTCGATCAACAATATATGAAAGGATAAAAATTCAATGGACCAAAAAGGACGTGACTTCAATGGTTGTATATAGGATGCAAGAGTTGTGGGACCATAAGGGGATATAGCTTGCTTATTTGATTCCCAACAAATTTTGTTTGCAAATGAATCTGAACCCGATAGGTAAACCTAGAACATTCGAGATGAAATATGATACCGACATGACTAGATATGAGATTAGTAGTAGATGAAATCCAGTTTGATTAATCAAAACATACATACATGTTTTATCTAAACCATACTTATAAACAGTTCTTTTTTTTTTATTTTATTATTATTATTATTTATTTCATTGGATAATAGTGTAATGTACTAATACATCAAGTTTTTTAGTTTTCTACACATTTTTGATTCCTTGGGTAACAAACTATAAAAAAGGAAAATATAAGGAATCTATTTAAAGTCCTAACGGTAAAATTAACAAACTAACAGATCTACCTTGATTGAAAGGATAAGCATGTATACAATGCGTTGACCCACGTATAAAACATGATTTGACTTTTGGCTATCGAACTGTGATTACCGATACTCACCTCATTACCATCCTTATTTGTTCAGTGTCTTCATTGTCCATAATATCCTGAAACAGTGTCTTGTTCCAAAATCTTGAAATAAGATCAATAACCGGTTAAAGTAACGGGTTAAAAATAAGTAGTTTCTAACCAGTTTACATAATTGTATCCATCCTTGTTCCATGTATCTTATTATAGAATTGTTACAAGTGCATAACTACTTCTTGCAACGAGACTGATAATTGGTCCCTAACTGATGATTTTTACCGGTTCCTACTGCTTATTGCAGTTGGTTATATGGTCGTTTTTTCAGGTCGGGTTAGTTAACTGCTTTTTATGTGCACCTCTACATCCTTTGTCTTCATGTTCTACACAATAAAAATACAAGTCGGATCAACAGAGCTTTTCGCCTTTTAACCAAGGGAATTGTAGTTCGTTAGGGTTTCTATATTTTACGGTAGTGTTCAAGATGGTTTATAATTTAACAAAATCATGTAATATATTCCTTGATTTAATGTAATTTATGTTATTGCCTTGCTTGATTTAATTTGTTTGCAATTTGCTCTTATTTAATGATAGTATACTCTGTCTTCTTTACATAACTTCAAAAATATGTAAGTACTAAAGTCATACTTAATGAATACAATCTAATACGACATACAAATGTTTAAACTCAATTATCATCAGCAAGATAAACAATTAAACATACACACCCTAATTTCAATTTTGATTTGTATGTATTAATCCCTTTGGTCGGTGGCTACAGTGTCACCGACCAAGGGTATTTTAGGTATTTCACTGATAAGACACGCGTCCTTCAGTTCAAGTTCCTCCGCCGCGTATTACTCTCTTACTCCGCCGGCGACCTATCTTTCTTCATTTTGGGGGTAAATGTTGATTGTGGCGACTCACGCAAGAACATCACCGGTTTGTTAGGGTTTAATGTGCGAATTTATGATGTTCAACATCTGGTGAGTTTTCTTTGTGTTTCCTGTTTTATCTTTTGTCGATTTCCATATCGTCGTTTGGGTTGGATGCGTAACAGGCATATTTAATGTATGATTGTTACTAATTTTGTTTTATAATCTCTACTTTCATTCTGGGTTATGGCATTTGTAGGTATTTCTGATGTATGATTAAGATTTTGATTTCGTTAGGTTTTAATTGTATGATAGTTTTGTTTTTTTCTGGTTAAATTAGCTTTTACTAGAATCACGTTACATGCATAATTGAAGGCATTGGATGTTTATTTTTGATGTTTGTTATCTTGATTTACATCTTTTACGACAGATACGAAATTGTAGTTTCGTGTTTTTACGATTTTTGTGGATTCCTTTTGGATTGATTATAAAGCGATAAAGTCCTACGGTCAATGTCATTACTTTGCTAGAGCTCATGGATTTAGATTTCAGGTTGTGGAGTTTTTATATATTTTTGGCTAAGATCTTAATTTGCAAGTTGGTATGGTGGTTAAGCTCATTTTCTAAGTGGTTACTGGCGTGGGTTGAAGCCCTAAATTAGGGCTTTTTTGGGTTTTTTAGCATGTGGACATGTGTATCTGATGTGTGTTTTGATTTCGTAGTTTATAAGCGGCTTGCACTACAACATTTCACTCTATACCGACAACCTATAGCGACGACAAAAGTCGTTGGTACAGAACACTCTGTACCGACGACATGTCGTTGGTACCGATAAAAATCAAAATTTAACACTTTAACTCTATACCGACGACATGTCGTTGGTATAGAGTTGCGCGGGCTGCCAAAAAAAAGGCGGTATGAAAAAACTCTGTCCCGACGACAGTCGTTTCTGAAGAAAAAATTTTTATTTTATCTTTTTTTAAAACTTTTAGCTTAAGAAAATAAAATTAAAAAAAAATGCATCCTCTGTCCCGACGACACGTCGTCGGGAAAGACAAAATATTAACTTATTTCTTTTCTTTATTTAACATCGTGTAAGGAAATAAAATAAAAAATTTTTACTTTTACCCGACGACATATCGTCGGTATAGGTGAAAATAAAAAAAATATTATTTTTTAATCATCTATAGGGACGAATTTTTTTTTAATCTATAGCGACGACATGTCGTCGCTATAGAGTGCAGACCCCTTAAATCGCAGTTTCGACCTTCTGCCCCATTTTTCAACCAAAAAACCCCATTTTTTTCTCTCCGACTTCATCTCGGTTCATCTCGGTTTCAACCAAATTGAAGTGTTTTAAGGTAAGATTGATGTTTCTTTTACTATAATGAAGTTATATAATCTTGTTTTTATAAGTTTTATCTAAATTTTTTGTTTTAGGTGAGATTAAAGTTTAAAGCTTGAAATAAAGGATTTGAAGATTTTCAAGGTATGAAATTCGTTTATAGCTTATGATTTAAGTGTTGTTTGGTGAATATGTATGTGATTAGGTTTATATGATTGGAAATTGTTATATATATGTAAATATATATGGGTTGATGTTAGATTAGGTTATATGGGTTGATGTTATTTAGGTTTGCCCACCAGTGTTTGATGAAATGTCACCATATATATTTTCATGGTTTTAAGTTTGTATGCATTTTTATGTGTTATTTTATATGTATATGGTTTTTATTTGTTTAGTTGTTATGTGCATGTTTATATGTATGTAATTATGTTAATTCTGTATGTGAATGTTTGTATGTATTTATGTTTATATGTTTATTCATTAGTATATTATATGTTTGTTTTTTTATAATTGTGTAGTAAGTAGTGTATACTTGTATGCTTTTTGTATGTTGTAAGTGTGTATGTAAGTATGTTTTATATACTTGCATGTAAGTATGTTTGTAGTTTTATAATTATGTATGTAAGTATGTTGTATATTTTGTATGTTTGTACACTTGTAAGTGGTTGTGTTGTGATTATGCTTGTATGTATGTATATGTAAGTGTATATGACTTTAATGTTAGTATATCTTTGTGAATATGTTAATTGATAAAGTTGTATTTCCATGTTTTATAACACCATAGATATGACAATTGATAAGAGTTGGATTAAATTGCGAAATCGGAGTTCTCCGGAATTTATAAAAGGTCTTCGTAGCTTTCTAGAAATTGCCAAGAACCATGTTGACAGTTTAGGAAAATCTTTTTGTCCATGTAAACGATGCTGCAATGGGTGCCGGCAGGATCTGGATATTATTTATGCCCACATACATGACAATGGTTTCTACAATCATATAAGACGTGGACTTATCATGGTGAGAAATATCCACATGCTTCAGAAATAGAAGACCTTTTTGCTCCAAGAAAATCTATTCCAGCAACAATAATGAGATGTTTGATGCAATCGATGATGTTTATGGCGGAGCAGAATGTTAACGAAGAAAATGTAGACGAAGATGGAACCGGTTTTGACCCGGAGTTTGATGCATTATTTAAGGAGCTGAATACCGAGTTATACCCCGGTGCAGTTGGATGTCTTCTTTAAACTTTTTAGCAAATTGATGCATATCAAGGTTATCAACAAATGGACGGATAGTTCATTTAACCAACTTTTAGAGTTTTTGAGAGTTGCATTCCCTAAAGAAAATCAAATTCCAACCTCATACTATGAAGCTAAGAAGAGATTAAGAAAGATTGGGTTAGGATATGAATCTATCCATGCTTGCATTAACGATTGTGCTCTGTTTTGGAAAGAAAATGAGTTGATGCAAAATTGTCCGATTTGTAACGAGAGTAGATGGTGTTGACAAAAACACAAAGGGAAGAAAGTACCTCAAAAGTGTTACGCTACTTTCCTTTAACTTCCCGACTTCGACGAATCTACAGCTCAAGATTCACAGCAAAAGAAATGACATGGCATTATACTGGACGCTCAACGGATGGTATGATGCGTCATCCTGTTGATGGGAAGGCATGGCAAGACTTTGATGAAAAATTTCCTGATTTTGCTAAAGAACCCCGAAATGTACGTTTGGGTTTGGCTGCGGATGGTTTTAATCCATTCGGTAACATGAGTCAATCTTACAGTATGTGGCCAGTGGTGTTAACAACATATAACACACCACCATGGTTATGTATGAAAGAGTCTTCTTTTATGTTGACCTTGCTTATTCCCGGGCCTAAATCTCCTGGAAAGGACATTGATGTTTTCCTAAGGCCTTTAATAGATGATTGAAAATGTTATGGGTCGAAGGAGTTCAAATGAGAGATGCATCAACCAAAACTGTATTCAGGATGCGTGCAGCTCTATTATGGACTATAAACGATTATCCTGCTCGTAGCTATATTCTGGATGGAGTGGTCAAGGTTATATGGCATGCCCTACTTGTAACGTAACACACCCTCGTGCCCTATAACAAATAAAATAGCCTTTACTGGTCATAGACGATTCTTGACAAAAAACATAGTATGAGAGATGATCTTTTGTTCAATGGCAAAAAAGAGACAAGAGATCCTCCTAGACGTTTGAGTAATGCACAATCTTAAAACACTAAAAAGCCTCCCGGGTCGTGTTCCAGGGAAACATCCTACGCATGGAGGTGTGAAAAGAAAGCGTGCTGCAACCGAGTTGAATTGGACCAAACGGAGTATCTTCTTTGAGCTGGAATATTGGTCTTCACTCATTTTAAAACACAATCTTGATGTCATGCATGTAGAGAAAAATGTTTGTGAGAGCTTGTTGGGTACTTTGTTAATGAATGAAAAATCAAAAGACACGCACAGCAAGACAAGACTTGCAAAATATGGGTATTCGACCTGATTTATGGCTAGTAAAGAAAAAACAAGGTCTACCAACCACATGCTTCTTATTCTTTCACACCCGGTGATTGTGAACGTTTTTGTCAATTCGTTAAAGGAGTGAGACTACCTGATGGTTTTGGTTCAATTGCATATATTAATGTAGCACAACCCGCAAGAAAAAGAAGATCAAAAGGAAAAAACATTAATTATTTAAAAAATTTGAGCAAAATAAAGGCCAACCATTACCGATTGAAGTTGAAAGCAAGGGGGCCAATATAATTTGTTGGAGAGAACAGCTCGGATTTTATAAGGTTAATCTCTAATGAGATTAGTAAGGTTGTTCCTTTCCATTATCCCAGTTGGCAAGCTGTTCCTGATGAATTTAAAAGAGCCATATATCCCACACTTTTTGTAAGTATACAATGTTATGTTTTTATTATATTTTAATTATATAAGTGTTACATGTTTTCTAATTACATGCTTTGCAGAATATTTTGATCTTGCTAGATGGAGGGAAAGCGAACAGTGGGAAGGCATAAGGCTCGGAATCACTGCCGAGTGTCAAAGAGCCTATAAAGATCGAAAGCAAGTTCTAAAATCTCATTTTGATGATGTGGGTGGTTATGATGATGTGGAAACAGCATTGACTTGTCCTCCTGAGGGAACTGACCCGCAATCATGGGCTCGGGTGATTAATGAGTTGTTCTTAGATCCCGCTTATAGGAGCCGATCTGAAGCAAACAAATAAATAGAGGTAAACAACGTTATCCGAGTTTTCATGGGAGCCAATCATATGCACAGAAGAGACATATGGAGGTAAAAGTATAATTGTTAGTATAAAAATAAGTATTAAATGTCGAAAGATTCATTTCTAAGAATTTTATTATTCATAGGGGAGTCGTCCGATTGATCTCTTTCAGAAGATGCATTTCAAAGAAGGTACGGATGGGTGAATGCAAGCGCAGAATCGGACTGGGTAAGTTTAAACTAACATTGTGTGAATCTAGTATGTTTACATGTGTTTGGGTCAAAATGACCCATTTTAAGCAATTCTAGTATGTTAAGTGTGTTTGGGTCAAAATGACCATTTGAACTAACTTTTGATTGATTCTAGCATGTTTAAGTGTGTTTGGGTCAAAATGACCCATTTGAACTATCTTTTGATTGATTCTATCATGTTTAAGTGTGTTTGGGTCAAAATGACCCATTTGGACTAACTTTTAATTGATTCTAGCATGTTTAAGTGTGTTTGGGTTAAAATGGCTCATTTTAAGCAATTCTAGTATGTTTAAGTGTGTTTGGGTCAAATGACCCATTTGGACTAACTTTTGATTGATTCTAGTATGTTTAAGTGTGTTTGGGTCAAAATTGCTCATTTGAACTAACTTTTGATTGATTCTAGCATGTTTAAGTGTGTTTAGGCCAAAATGACCCATTTGAACTATCTTTTGATTGATTCTAGCATGTTTAAGTGTGTTTGGGTCAAAATGACCCATTTGGACTAACTTTTGATTGATTCTAGCATGTTTAAGTGTGTTTGGGCCAAAATGACCCATTTGAACTATCTTTTGATTGATTCAAGCATGTTTAAGTGTGTTTGGGTCAAAATGACCCATTTGACTAACTTTTGATTGATTCTAGCATGTTTAAGTGTGTTTGGGTCAAAATGACCCATTTGGACTAACTTTTGATTGATTCTAGCATGTTTAAGTGTGTTTGGGTTAAAATGGCTCATTTTAAGCAATTCTAGTATGTTTAAGTGTGTTTGGGTCAAAATGACCCATTTGGACTAACTTTTGATTGATTCTAGCATGTTTAAGTGTGTTTGGGTCAAAATTGCTCATTTGAACTAACTTTTGATTGATTCTAGCATGTTTAAGTGTGTTTGGGCCAAAATGACCCATTTGAACTATCTTTGATTGATTCTATCATGTTTAAGTGTGTTTGGGTCAAAATGACCCATTTGGACTAACTTTTGATTGATTCTAGCATGTTTAAGTGTGTTTGGGTTAAAATGGCTCATTTTAAGCAATTCTAGTATGTTTAAGTGTGTTTGGGTCAAAATGACCCATTTGGACTAACTTTTGATTGATTCTAGCATGTTTAAGTGTGTTTGGGTTAAAATGGCTCATTTTAAGCATTCTAGTATGTTTAAGTGTGTTTGGGTCAAAATGACCCATTTGGACTAACTTTTGATTGATTCTAGCATGTTTAAGTGTGTTTGGGTCAAAATTGCTCATTTGAACTAACTTTTGATTGATTCTAGCATGTTTAAGTGTGTTTGGGCCAAAATGACCCATTTGAACTATCTTTTGATTGATTCTATCATGTTTAAGTGTGTTTGGGTCAAAATGACCCATTTGGACTAACTTTTGATTGATTCTAGCATGTTTAAGTGTGTTTGGGTTAAAATGGCTCATTTTAAGCAATTCTAGTATGTTTAAGTGTGTTTGGGTCAAAATGACCCATTTGGACTAACTTTTGATTGATTCTAGCATGTTTAAGTGTGTTTGGGTCAAAATTGCTCATTTGAACTAACTTTTGATTGATTCTAGCATGTTTAAGTGTGTTTAGGCCAAAATGACCCATTTGAACTATCTTTTGATTGATTCTAGCATGTTTAAGTGTGTTTGGGTCAAAATGACCCATTTGTACTAACTTTTGATTGATTCTAGTATGTTTAAATGTGTTTGGGCCAAATGACCCATTTGAACTATCTTTTGATTGATTCAAGCATGTTTAAGTGTGTTTGGGTCAAAATGACCCATTTGGACTAACTTTTGATTGATTATAGCATGTTTAAGTGTGTTTAGGTCAAAATGACCCATTTGAATTAATATTTTTAATATGTTTAATGCAGGAACGAATTCAAGAGGAGTATGTGAGATCCTCTAGCGAGACTGGTGGAGACTCATCTGCTGTTGATGAGATTCAATGCATTGAGCGCGCCTTAGGTCAAAGGCGAGGACATATACGAGGTGTTGGTCGCGTGGTGAGACATCCCACCCCTGATTTTTCTAGCTCACAACCTCCAACACAACATTTGCAAGATGAAGTTGCAGAGCTTAGACAATCACAACAACAACAACAACAACAAATAGAAGAGATGCAACGACTGATCCAAGAGCAGATGGAAATGATGCGTCACTTCCAGCAGCAACGACCACCTGGAGGCAATTAGAGTTTATATTTTTATTAGATTTTATAGAACTTTAAACTACTTTAAAATTATATGAACTATTTGTGTGTTAAACTTGAATGTGATTTGCACTCATTATATGTTTGTTAAATTTGCATCAATTATGTGTTTGTTTAATTTTTATAATAAAGCAGGTTCCAAAAAAAAAATAAATAAATAACAGTCTATAGCGACGACATGTCGTCGCTATAGAATGCTATCTTTTTTTAAAAATATATATATATATCTATAGGGACGACAAGTCGTCGCTATAGATAACATAAAAAAATATATATTCTTTATAGGAACGACATGTCGTCGCTATAGATAATATAAAAAAAAATCATCTATAGCGACGACATGTCGTCGCTATAGATAATATACATATATATTTTTTTATTTTTTTATTCGTCAATTTCAGAAACCTCGACTTTTATAGGGTCGACATGTCGTTGCTATTGCTAAATTTATGCCGACGACTTCTATCCCGACGACATTTTAACTTATAACTACTAACTTTTTGGGACAACATCTATAGCGACGATATGTCGTCGCTATAGACTAAAATGGTCTATAGCGACGACATGTCGTCCCTATAGGGTCTCACTTTTTCGTTGCTATAGACCCATTTTCTTGTAGTGTTGCATGTTTCGTTCATGCATATTGGCACCTTCAGCTTATGATTGCTGCTGTTATCGTGCTCATGGTGGTTGTCGCGGCTTAGCTTTGCGTTCTTCTCCTGATTCTGACTTCGGGTTTGCGGTCTTCTGATGTTCATAGTTTCCGATTATGATTTTCACTGTATGTTGGTTGCTGCATTTTGTTTTGTACATTTTCTTGATGCATGCTCTTGATTTTGTTGATTCTCAGTTGTTGATTGCTTGGGCTATTTGAGTTTTAGTTACTGGCTGCTTATTGTTGTATCTGATAGATTGTGATAATGTGAGTTTGGTTTGGTCTCCAAATTAGTCTGTTTAGTAGTGATTTTTTAAATAACTTCTTGTAATAGTCATTGCTTACTTTCATTAGTTGATGTATGCTATCAATTGCTACCTAAAGATGAGACAGAGTATTATTAATAGCTTTTTGATTTATTTAAATTGGCTTCGGCATTAAAATGCAAATGTTCGATTTAGAGCAGCGCTTGATCCCAGCCTTAAAATTCACCACTAAAAGTTTCTTTAGAACAATGATAATTATGTAGGATTTTTTAGCTATGGTTACGAAGGTGTATCTTTAAAACTATTACTCTATGAACAGATAAAGTTTAGCTAGGATTTTTTTGCTATGGTTACAAAAGTGTGCTGATTAGCAAGCTTTGTCAACTTACCACATGCCTACCTGCAAAGATGGATTAAATAACTTTAATTTTTGGTTGTACTAATACTTTTACATCAATTTAATACATATTAACAACATGCATAATTCAATTTTGATATGAGTTATCCATATAGAATCATTTAATGTGAAGTGTAACACAAGCTTACTAGGAAATTATGATCTTGTGATGTTATCCCAGTCATCAACTTTTATCCATACTTTTTGGTTAAATGATCACAAACCATTTCTTAACGTTAAATAAATAATATGTTTTAGCATTTATTAACTTTTAGTATATATGTTTAGGCATTTATCTTCTCATGAGGATAGTATTGCATCTTATCGCAAAGCTCATCCAGAAAGTCAACCACTCTCAATTCGCTTAATCTATATAATATATAGAAGTTAGTAAAAAAAATTTAAATCAACTGATAAAGTTTTATAGCTTTGAATCTTTAACTCGCACATGCACCAACATGTAAAACAACCCTACCCACCAGACCAAATGGACAGGCAAGAAAAAAGTTGATGATAACATAAACCAAACATATGATAAAAAGGTTGACGCGCATATATAATTATTTATGAAATTTAACATCTTTTCTTCATGCAGGTACTAAAACAATGCTTGTATGGATATTTTTCTTAATTTTTTGGTTCTTTTTCTTTTTTAGTTATCTTTCTTTTGCAGTTTAGAGTTTATATTTGTGTAGTTTTATCATTTGGAGTGGAATTAATGTTTGATCCACCAACAACCAGGTAAGTAAGACCCTAACCTCTTGTCAATTTCAATTTGTATTTGCTATATGAGTCTATCTGTCATGGAATTTCTTGATTCCATGTCAAATTTGATATGTTGCATGCTATTTAACTTTTAATTGGTTTTGAATTTAAATCTCTTTTGTTGGTGTAAGGTTTCTAGCTTTTATCCAATGTGTAACTTTGTTGTTTAAATTAACTGCCTTGATTTATTTGTTTTAGGATTTAACAAAATCACAAGTGCATCAAGATTGAATGGTTGAGGTGCACCAAAACATTTGGAGATCTTCTGCAACTAATGATTACAAAAATTTCTACTGGGTCAAATTGATAGAGTAAGACTGGTTCGAACAAAACTTAGACCT
The DNA here is from genome assembly GCA_024085815.1 of Flaveria linearis. Lineage (NCBI taxonomy): Eukaryota > Viridiplantae > Streptophyta > Magnoliopsida > Asterales > Asteraceae > Flaveria > Flaveria linearis. The sequence goes on along the minus strand of JABSNV010000804.1, from coordinate 83,549 downwards.
ATAGAGACGCCGTTTTCAACCCTATAGCCGCAACAAAGCGTGGCGTCAACACCTATTTTATGTTATTGCCTTGCTTGATTTAATTCGTTTGCAATATGCTCTTAGTTTAATGATAGTATACTCTGTCTTCTTTACATAACTTCAAAAATATGTAAGTACTAAATTCATACTTAACGAATTACAATCTAATACAACATACAAATATTTAAACTCAATTATCATCAGCAAGATAAACAATTAAAACATACACACCCTAATTTCAATTTTGATCAAAGATGATCAGTCGCTCATACAAGTAGATTTGAAGCTTTTTATCCTCTTATTCTCAACAACGTTGGGTTGTGGGGGGGAATTTTTCATGTGTGGAGCACTAAGTTATGAAATCTCAAACCTCTCTCGCTTATTCAGTGTGTTCAATTACTCTATGTGTGGGACATGAAGAGAAGAATATAGTGGGGTTATGCTACTTAAACTTTGGATTTTGCTACTAGAAATTAAGAAGAGCTATAAATAAGCCTCTTGCTATTGCTGTAGGGTTGGGCGCCTCCATACGGCTTGCCTTCACTATCTCTTCCATGTATTATAGTGGTTGCCCTAATAACTTGTATTTCTTGCATGCCGATTATGTGATGATAGAAGCATCGTCAAAAGCAAGAAAAATGAGGTCCCTTCATTGTTGACAAGGCTCGTTGGTGGACCCTAGTGGTGTTCAAAGTTAGATGTCTGGAAATTCGGATGATAGAAATTTTCAGATAGCAGAAATCACTATCCGTATCCAAAATTTCAAATACGGATAAGGATAGTTATTCGAATATACAAACTTCATTTTTAAATTTTGGCTTCTATTACTTTATTTATTTTTGCAATAATTAGACTCATATTATTATAAAAATAATATAAGAAAACAAACACACATGAAAAAAAGTCTTATTATATACTAACAAGTCCCAACCTAAAATAAACAACAGTAAACATTTAACAGAAACATAAATTATTTTTTAAGTTTTCGGATAATCAAATATCAGAATATCTAATGATTTTTAAAAGCAATATCCAAATCCAATTTCAAATTTCCGAATATATAAAATTTTAGATTCAGATTTTTGAATCACATTCTCAGATTCGGATATTTTTAAATACATCGGTGGAACCAAGGCTTCTCCCAAATCTAAATTCATATATGTTTATGACGCCGAAGTGCATATAAGGACATTATGGCATCATAATCCATATGCCTACTATGCTTAAATTATCATTTTTCTTCTTTTCTTTTACTTTCGCATTTGTTCATCTTTTTATTCCTTTATTTTCTTGTGTATTTCATTACCACTTCACAAATCACACATGGGTATCGTTTTTTTATGTATTATCCTTGGTTTAAGCGGGTTAGATGAGATACTCTAAAATTTTAATAAAATAAATGGAGATCTTATGTTCAAGTCTTGTCTGGGATTAAAAAAAACAGAGAGGTTTAAGATTGAGCCAGGGGTTTTCTCATCTACGGTGGGTATACTTCTTAGGGTGGTTTCAGGTTTGGAACTGATGGAGACGGACTGATGTACGAGGGACGTGCAAACCTAGTACCCAAGGTTCTCTACTTGAGTAATGAAGATGAACGGATGGTCTAATAACCCGTCAGTGATCCAGTTAGTAGTTCTAAAAAAAAACATGCATATTGTTTTACCAACTTTTTTCTTCTTAACCTACAAAATGATAAAACAACTTAAAGCATCATTTTCCAAATAATATCGTAATGAAATGCCTAACCAATCAGCTTTTCAAGACTTTTGGTTGGTTAAAAGAATTGGGAACTTTTTTGTTTTCTTGTTCGATTGCGGTTACGATCTTGATGACCCAGAATTGACTAGAAAAATAAATATAAAAGTTGGATACTATTTTTAATATAAAATAACAGACAGAACTTTTAAGTCCTAAACCTAAGCAATTATTATAATGAAATAAGCCCATGTACTTGTGTGTTTAGTAATATCAATTAGCGATATCATGTTTATTAAGTTTTGAGTTTTGTAAGATTACAAAGTATATTTTCCTTCATGCCATTTAAATTACGATAGATTTGTATTTCTATGGTTGAGGTTTCCAACCTTTTTATTTTAAAAATCAATTTACTAAATAAAACCAAATAATCACGATGTAGTTTATGTAGAGGTTTAGGTTCAAGAAACCATCAAAACAATACATCGAATAATCAACGACAAGTCAACTCAATACATGTAAGCATACACTTCTCGTAGGCACGGTCACCCTCTCTTTTCCACCCCAAGTAGTTAAGGGCTCACGACGCAAAGTGTGACGTTGTCACCCAAACACAATACTCAAAAAGGAAGATCGTGAAACAAGCAAAACACAGAGCGCAAACAAACTGTTTAAACATGTTTAAGCTAGTAAATTCTTTTAGACTAGTTTAGACTAATTCACACAGTTTTTTTTTAACAAACTTTAGCATGGGCGTCTTCGACTACCTGCTCCTAGCCGGACATTCACCGCTAACAATGGTGGATTTCTCCCCCATTCCCTCATCTATTCTCTTCTTCTCACAATCTCTTATTGTCACGAACCCACTTCTTCGTTTCTCTACCCTCTCTCCTTCGCATCAGATGCAAGAATGCCACATGGGCTCACAGATAGCTAAAAAACAATCATTGGAGATGCTCTTATAAACAAGTAATCAACTAAAGATTTCCAAAGGACCAACAAATACAGTTGTATCAAGAAAACGCATGATTGTTCAATCAGTGCAAATGAATAACAATCTTGTCTTCTCTAAATTATTATTCAATCTGGAAATACACCACGAACTACACAATTTCTTCAAATCCCATGAAAATTAACACTCCGAAAGAGCCTCAACAATCTAAAACAACATCTGAGAACACATTTCCAGATCAATAAAAGAAACTCAACAAAAAGACATCTGATAACAATCTCAATTCTCAATTCTCAATTCTCAAATTCAAATACAAATACAATCGGCGCCCAACAAATGGGATCTATCACTCAAATCAAAACAATACCAACCAAAAACCAAATCAAAATGTCACAATCCCTCAACTAATTGCTCCTGAATCGAAACAAATAACGAAAATCGACTGCAACTTTGGCATAAGAATCAAACACATAGTTCACAAAACCTGCATCTTCAGTCACCGGTGAGCCGTGACCAACGTCTCGATGAACTTCAACCCATCGAATCTCGGAGCAAATTTCTCCTTCTCTAAACTCAAATCCCCACCCTTTCTCCCTCCCAATTCCTAACAACCACAACAACAATCACAATTCACAATCATCTGAAATTGACACGACGGAACCCTAGAATTGAACACAAATTGGGGGAAAGTGGTGTACCTGTACGGACGAAGTGGGATGGGATGTTGAAAGGGCCGCCGTGGAGGCGGCGAGGACGGAGGCGACGAGGGCGGAGGAGGAGGAGGAGACCTTCATCATGTTGCCGGAGAAGATGACGAAATCCGACAACCGACGCCGAATCTCGGTGAACTCCGGTGGGTTGTACGGTGGGTGGATGCAATGTATGTATGTGTCATGTGTGTTGGTTTAGACATTTGTTTGTGGATTAAAGTTGATTTGATTGTGTGGTGAAGTCCGCCTATGCGGCTACCCACCACGGTTGTTTGGGAAGTGGTGAGGAATTGTACAAGTGTTGATGCGTAACGTATAAATGATTGATGCTTCTAAGTTTATGAGGTGTTTTTAGGGTTTGGGGAGGTCATAACAAACTACTACTTTTTTTCACTAGTAAATTATTATTTACATCTTTTAGGTTTGATAATTTTAATTATTTTTAATCCTTACACTTTAAAAATTCTCATATATACTCTAACGTTTCATTTTTGTTTATTTGAATTCAAAACACTAACACCGTTAAATTATTCTGTTAACTTTTTATAGAATGACAAAAATGTCCTTAAGTCAGCCACCACATAATATAAAAACCCCTAACCCACTACCCCTCCTTTTTTTTTCTCTCTCTAGAGTTAACAACCACCACCACCTCCACTTACTCCTCCCGCTATCGCCACCACCTCCACCTCCACCTCCTCTCGATCCTCCGCTCGATCCTCCGCCCCCCTCTCCTCTTGTGTCACCTCCCTCTCCTCTTGTGTCACCTCCGTTCACGGGTGCCCTATCCCCCTCCGCTGGTGATCATCGACTCCGGCACCGGCGACAAAAGTGACTCCGGCACCGGCGGCAAAAGTGACTCCGACTCCTCTTCTCTTCCTTCCCCCATTAAAATCACTCAAAATCAACAAAATTCAAACCAAACTAACCTCGAAATCGGTTCCAGATGCCTAATCCGCCCTTTCACTTTCGGAACCACATCCAAAACGTTCTATTGAAGCACATCCAAGGATTCACCAAATTCTCCTCTTTACAGAGGTGAACAATCACATCAACCATACAGATCTTCCCAACGCATCGACAACAACCATCGTCGTTACAATCCGCTATAGAAGTCAAGCGGTCACAGCTCTAAAGACTTACATAGATGTTGTCGGACCTTTTCAACGTGACGACGGCGACAACAGTGGCGGTGGTTGGCAACGACCTCGACGGTTTTTCAAGGCACAAATAAGATATTTTGGTGGAGAATAAGCTTATTGCCATACAATGGTGGTTGATTTGTGGTGGAGCTTTAACAAGCGGTTTACTCAATTTGCTTGATATTCGTTTTTTTGTGATCAAATGTGTTGAGAGTTTTGCTATTTATAGGTGAAGGTTGAATCACTTTGGCTGGTTATTGACTCCAGAGAGAGCGAGGGAATGGGGTAGTGGGTTAGGGGTTTTTATTGGATTTATATTATGTAGTGGTTGATTTAAGAGTATTTTTGTCATTTTATATAAAGTTAACAGAATAATTTAACGGTATTAGTGTTTTGAATTCAAATGGAATATAAATAAAATGTTAGGGGATATATGATGATTTTTAAACTGTAGGGATGTAAATGATTAAAATCACCAAATCTTAAGGATGCAAATGGTAATTTACTCTTTTTTTCTGATAATGTTTTGAATTATATGTTATTTTAATTGGGTTTATATATTCGTTTTTTAGCCGGGATCGTATCCTTACTCTTTTCAAAAATAAACCCACAACTACTACTTATTTTCTATTAGGAATTTTTACATATTTTTTTCTTTTCAAGACCATAAGCTACATATTTCCTTAAGTCATAAAATTAAAAGTAAATTATTATTTTCGTCCCTGAGGTTTGATGAAAATTAGAAGTTCAGTTCAATAGTTTGTTTATTACACTGACGGTCTAATAGTTTCAAGTTTTGTTTCAACTTCACCCAAGTTACTAACATCGTAGTGTTCGTTCTTTTAAACAATATAAAAATACTCTTTTACCCTTGGTTGATTAAATACCCCTCCCCCATCCCCACCCCGTCTATTTCTTCTCTCTCTCTCAGGCATACACTTTTTTGTTTTCTCTAAAGATTCCTGCACCACCACCGCCTCAGATAACCACAACCACCACCATCGCTCACCGCCACCACCTGAAACCCGTCGGCCACCATCAAATCCTACGACACCTCCCTTAACCCATCTCTCCCTCGCTTTCTCTCCTTATTCGACCACAATAACAACCATCGCTCAACATAACCATCTAAAACCGCTTACCACCACCAAATCTGGCCACTGACCATCTAAAACCGTTAGTGATTGGGCGGATCTGGTCGTGGTGTTGCCAAAATTACAGTGGTGGCGGGGGGATCTGGTAGTATAAAGAAAATGAGGTGGTAGAAGGCGGAGTGGCGGCATGAGGTGACGGTCGGAGTGGCCTGGAGGTGGAGGTGGCAATGGTGGTCGGAGGTAGCCTAGGGGTGGAGGTGGCGATGGTGGTCGGAGGTAGCCTAGGGGTTGGCGTAGCGGCCGATGGTTCTTGATTTTTAGATGAGAGAAAGAGAAAGAGAGATATGAGTTGTCACACCCCAACCGATGGCGGAAACATCGGGGCACGAGAAGTGATAAATTGTTCAAAGACATCATAAAACTAAAGTGATAATAAATTAAGATTAAATTTCATTTCCATTAATCAAGATAACATTACAATGTTTCAAATAAATATACAATAATTTTAAGAAGTACAAGTCTAACATAAACATGACAAAATGATAGGATTGGTGTGTTTCTAAGTCCACCTAATTAAATTTCTTAATAAAGCTTCAAGCATTTCCTGCAATAGGTATAAAATATTGGTCAACATATGATTATGTTGGTGAGCATACAAGTTTGAATACATAGCATAATAGTGAATAAATCTCAATTCAACATGAGTAAAGTATACTAAAGTTTATACATTGCTAGCATGCAAAGCCAATAATCAAACCAAAGTGTCCACTAGAGTAATCTTAGCATTAAAATGACCAAGACCGTAAATATTGAATAACTTAACATAGACCCATCATAATAGGGCGGATGTGCTAGTCCTATAGCGTTATACATGTTAAGGGAGGTTTAGATTGCTTGCAAGATAATGTATTCTAGTATGTATTCACAAATAGTATAACAAGTAAGCATGTTTGTATGAATTGAGTTTTAGAATGAGTTTGATTGAATGTATAATTGAGTGCTTTTGATAATTGATACATTTTGCAACCCAAATAGTGTTAAAAACAAAAGGGGTGAAGTATGACTCACGGTTTGACGATTAGAATCCACAAGAATAGATGATTGAATTTAAATATTAGAGTCACCAAAGTTAGCCTAAAAGGTAAACAAAAGTGTGTAAGTTTAGAATTCAAAGTTTGAGATTTTAGCAATTGGAAAGTATACGAAAATTACAAATATGAGAGTACATGAAAGTATATACTACTTAGACACTTATTTGGACACCATGTATTGTGTGTGTTCTTTATGAGTATTACTCACTCATTGGAAGTCCAAAATAAGAATCATAAGATTAGTATAATGTCTACCTTAACACATAACATTCAACCATGGTTTGATTGACGTTATGGTTTGGTTTTGACGAATTAATATATAGATATAAATATAAGTCATGCATTAGAGGTAGGGTAATCCCCAAACCTCAAGTGTTATATTCATATAAGTCATGTATTAGAGGTGGGGATATCCACAAACCTTAAGATTGTCACCATTGCACAAAATCTCCACATAAGGGTGATTCGGATGGTCATAAGTACATTAATGAAAGTAATAAAGTAAACTAACTAGTTTGACTAAGTGTCCAAGTAGGGTATGGTGGATAAATTAGTTGTAGAACCAAGGTTCAACATCACCATTTCATACCATAACACAAGGCTTTCAACATTGGTTAGAGGCTCGTTTGGTTTCATCCACTTCTTGATTTGTAGATCATTTAGTGTTTTATAAAGATGAAAGAATGGAGTGTAAAAGTCTTAAAATTTCAGAAATATAACTTCAACACAAGCCTTCCAACATTGAAGTTGTTGGTGACTTGGTTTAGTATGTAAAAGGTTTAAAAATAAAACAAGAAACATGCATGTATAAAAGAATCAAGTATAATATTTCACACTTGGGCCTCAAAAATGGGGGTTTACCATACTTGTGTCACCTTGGTGACTAAGTGGTTATGTCCGAGAGGTTATTCCAAGTGTTAAAGAAAATAAAGAAGAAAGTAAGAAAGAAAGTATAAATGAATAAATAAATAAATAAATAAATAAAACTCACAAGTTGTTCTTGAATATTTCTTGCAAAAAGGATAGAGTTCTTGGATGAATTAAGAGAGTTTAGAGAGAGTTTAGAGAGAGTTTAGAATGATGAAGCGATTAGAGGGGGATTTGGATTAGTATTTATAGGCGAAAATTATGGTTGGGTATTAATGTAAGTAGTTGAGGAGATGAGTAAATACAAAGTTTTAATTTTAACCCCTTAACTTATTTGATTTATTATTTTGATCATAAACTAATGATTAAGAATGAGTATTTTAACATATGAATCATAAAAATAAAACTCATAAATAATTTTCTAAAAAATATTTATATAAGTCCCGATAAGTTGATCGGTTTTTACGTTAAAACGCGTATTCGCAATTGTTTAATCGTTGCACAAACATAATCAACAAGAATAATATAAAAATATATTTTCACTATGATCAAGTCTTGAGATTATAAGGATTGAATAAGGAGTAATATTACATTTAAAAAAAATAAATAAATGTAAAATGCGAAACATTACAGTCTCCCCTACTTTAGGAAATTTCGTCCCAAAATTCATTTAGAAGAAGGTTCAGGGAAAAGATGCGGGTACTTTTCCCAAGTAAATTCTGGACCACGTGTTCCTTCCCAATGCACCTTAATAATTGGGATACGACTTCGTTTGAGTTGCTTCACTCCATGATCCATGATTTCAACAGGTTTCTCAACAAAATACATGGTATCGTCAACACGTATGTCGTCAAGCGAAATTTAAAGTCCTTCGTCGGCTAGGCACTTCTTGAGATTGGAGACATGGAAGGTCGGGTGAACGTTGCTAAGTTCTTGTGGAAGATCAAGTCGGTATGCCACCTTACCAGTTCTTTCGAGAATCTTGAAAGGACCTACATATCGAGGAGCAAGTTTTCCTCTCGTACCAAAGCGCACTACTCCTTTCCAAGGTGATACCTTGATGAGTACGAGATCACCAACATTGAATTCCAAGGGCTTACGCCGTTTATCGGCATAACTCTTTTGTCGGCTTCTTGCAGCAAGTAAGTTGTCACGGACTTGCAAGATTTTATCCGTTGTCTCTTGAATGATTTCGGGACCGGTGACTTGTGCCTCACCGATCTCATGCCAACAAATAGGTGAACGGCATTTGCAACCATAAAGAGCTTCAAAGGGTGCCATTTCGATACTAGAGTGATAACTGTTATTGTACGAAAATTCGACCAATGGTAGGTGTACATCCCAATTGCCACCAAAATCAATAACACAAGATCGAAGCATATCTTCGAGTGTTTGGATAGTACGTTCAGTTTGTCCATCAGTTTGGGGATGAAAAGCCGTACTAAGATTGAGTTGAGTGCCCAAAGCTAGCTGAAAAGTTTTCCAAAAACAGGAAGTGAATCGACCATCACGATCGGAGATGATATCGACAGGGACACCATGACGGCTAATGATTTCAGAAGTGTAGATACGAGCTAGCTTTTCAACGGAATAGTCTTCGCGGATGGGAAGGAAATGAGCTGATTTGGTCAATCGATTGATAATTACCCAAATACTGTCATGCCCGGAAGATATTCGAGGGAGTTTGGTGATAAAATCCATTACGATACTCTCCCACTTCCACCTTGGGATTTCAGGTTGCTCAAGTAAACCAGAAGGTCGTTGGTGTTCGGCCTTTACCTTTCAACAAGTAAGACATTTGGCCATAAAAAGAGCGATATCCTTTTTCATGCCCGGCCACCAATAAGAACGACGAAGATCTTGATACATCTTGTCTGCACCGGGGTGAATGGAGTATCGTGATTTATGTGCTTCATTCATTACAAGAGCACGAAGGTTGTCACGGTTAGGAATACAAACACGATCAAGGTAATGGAGAATTCCATTAGATTTAGACTCAAGTTGGTCTTCAACACCACATTGCATCTCGTTATACAAATTGTTTTCGACGACCGATGAGTGTTAGGCTTCGCGAATACAAGTTTGAATGTCGTTTTGGATTTGCAAACAACGAAGACGATTGGTTACACAAATGCTATGAGCATTGACATGACTCTTTCGGCTAAGAGCATCAGCCATGACATTTGCTTTTCCGGGGTGGTAACGAATTTCACAATCATAGTCATTCAACAATTCAACCCATCACCGTTGACGCATGTTAAGATCCTTTTGATTAAAGATATGTTGGAGACTCTTATGATCGGTGAAGACCACACATTGAGTACCATAAAGGTAGTGGCTCCAAATCTTTAAAGCGAAAACAACGGCTCCGAGTTCAAGATCATGGGTGGTGTAGTTCTTCTCGTGGGTTTTGAGTTGTCTTGACGCATAAGCGATAACCTTGTCTCGTTGCATAAGAACACAACCGAGATCTTGATTAGAAGCGTCACAATAAACCACAAAATCGTCATTTCTATCGGGAAGGGTTAGGATGGGTGCGTCACAGAGCATACGCTTGAGAGTTTGAAAGGATTCCTTTTGTTCGGGACCCCAAACAAACGGTTTATCTTTTTGGGTCAAAGAGGTGAGAGGTATGGCAATTTTTGAAAAGTTGAAGATGAATCGATGATAGTAACTCGCCAATCCAAGGAATGAACGTACTTCGGTAGGGGATTTTGGAGCAATCCACCCTTTGACAGCTTCGATTTTGGCAGGATCAACATGAATGCCTTTTTTGCTTACGATGTGACCAAGGAACTGAACCTCTTTCAACCAAAATTCACATTTGGAGAATTTGGCGTATAGTCGTTCGGCTCGAAGAAGTTCCAGGATCAAACGTAAGTGTCGTTCATGTTCGGATTCGGTCTTAGAATAGATTAGAATATCTTCAATGAACACAATTACAAAACAATCCAAGTAAGGTCTACACACGCGGTTCATTAAGTCCATAAAGGCTGTGGGTGCATTGGTTAAACCAAAAGGCATAACCATGAACTCGTAATGATCATACCTTGTGCGGAAAGCGGTTTTTGGAATATCTTCTTCACGGATACGAAGTTGATGATAACCAGATCGTAGGTCGATCTTTGAGAAACAAGTTGCTCCTTGGAGTTGGTCAAAGAGATCATCGATACGAGGAAGAGGATAATAGTTTTTTACCGTGAGTTTATTGAGCTCACGATAATCAATGCACATGCGGAACGTACCGTCCTTCTTTTTTACAAAAAGGATTGGAGCACCCCAAGGGGATGAGCTAGGACGTATGAAGCCTTTATTAACCAACTCTTGAAGTTGACTACCAATCTGTCACACCCCAACTGATGGTGGAAACATCGGGGCACGAGAAGTGATAGATTGTTCAAAGACATCATAGAACTAAAGTGACAATAAATTAAGATTAAATTTCATTTCCATTAATCAAGATAACATTACAATGTTTCAAATAAATATAGAATAATTTTGAGAAGTACAAGTCTAACTTAAAAATGACAAAATGATAGGTTTGGTGTGTTTCTAAGTCCACCTAATTGAATTTCTTGATAAAGCTTCAAGCATTTCCTGCAACAGGTATAAAATATTGGTCAACATATGATTATGTTGGTGAGCATACAAGTTTGAATACATAGCATAATAGTGAATAAATCTCAATTCAACATGAGTAAAGTATACTAAAGTTTATACATTGCTAGCATACAAAGCTAATAATCAAACCAAAGTGTCCACTAGCGTAATCTTAGCATTAAAAATGACCAAGACCGTAAATATTGAATAACTTAACATAGACCCATCATAATAGGGCGGATGTGCTAGTCCTATAGCGCTATACATGTTAAGGGAGGTTTAGATTGCTTGCAAGATAATGTATTCTACTATGTATTCACAAATAGTATAACAAGTAAGCATGTTTGTATGAATTGAGATTTAGAATGAGTTTGATTGAATGTATAATTGAGTGCATTTGATAATTGATACATGTTGCAACCCAAATAGTGTTAAAACAAAAGGGGTAAAGTATGACTCACGGTTTGGCGATTAGAATCCACAAGAATAGATGACTGAATTTAAATATTAGAGTCACCAAAGTTACCCTAAAAGGTAAACAAAAGTGTGAGTTTAGAATTCAAAGTTTGAGATTTTAGCAATTGAAAAGTATATGAAAATTACAAATATGAGAGTATATGAAAGTATATACTACTTAGACACTTATTCAGACACCATGTATTGTGTGTGTTCTTTATGAGTATTACTCACTCATTGGAAGTCCAAAATAAGGAATCATAAGATTAGTATAATGTCTACCTTAACACATAACATTCAACCATGGTTTGATTGACGTTATGGTTTGGTTTTGACTAATTAATATATAGATATGAATATAATGAAGGGTTTGTTAGAACATAAAATGCAAGTTTAACCCATTAAACTTTCTGAAAATGCAGCGGAATAATTACTTTATAAACTTGATTATAAAGCTGAAAAACATGTTCTTAAGTGACCATATTTATATATGAGACAAACCCATATATCAACGGATCATTTTTATAGGAATAAGCATGCTATGTATGCATAAATGTACATAAAATCACAGCTACATTGAGCTGTGAAAAAACTACCTTTCAGCAGCTTATAATCGACCAAAAGGTGGATGTTTGATGAAGATGGAGATGCCCAAAATCAGCCAAGACTCCAAGAAGAGAGCCCTCAAGCTTGTATACCCCAAGCCTCCTTGCAAAGCACCTTCTTGTTAGGAAGATTCAACACCAAAAACACAAAATAGAACTCCAAAACCCTCTAATGCTGCTGCTTTTGGCCGTAGCTTTTGAGAGAGAGAGATCCTTTTTTGATCTATGTTGCATGTATGGAGATGTGGGTGTAAAGTCTTGCAACTCTTACACTCTTTTATAAAGAATGTGTAGTTGATTAGTGGAAGACATCAAAGGCCATTTGACCTTAAGTGGTGGCCGAAAGTTGAAGTGGAAAAGGGTTTCACACTAAAGCAATCTTCCACTACACATTAAATAAGTCACCCACTAGGATTTATTTAACTTATGTGACATGTATCATCTTAATTAAACAAATTTAATTAAAAGATACTAACATATTATTAGTGTTATTTAAACCTTTTTAAATAACAACATTAATAATAAAACCCATCAACAAATTATCCTTATAATTTGTTCCATCTCGAATGAGTTTGTTTAGAAAACCCTTTTCCTAAACATGGTGCAATTATTCAATTGCATGATCCCATCATCAATTAAATAATTCTTGGTGATTGCAAAGCTTGTTATTGGGTATAACACGACTTAGATCATGACGTACTAACCGCATCAATATTATATGTGTCTTGGGCATATAAAATCCTACAATCTCCCACTTGCCCAAGATTCATAGAAGATTGATGCAAGCAGTAAATACCGCCTAACAACGGTTTACTACCCTTAATACGCATGACTTATGGCCATTCAATAACATCATCCCACTCATGTATCCTACTTGAAATGATTTAGGTGAATCAATCATATATCCTTTTGTTACAGATGTCATGTTAAATCCAAGGACACAGAATGATCATTCCTTGTTGATTTAACTTAATCAGGCCTTAGACATCTTGCTCTCAACGAATAAGAGGAACAAATTCCATCTTGACTACATACGTTTCTCATAAACACCTCGTGTCATACCTAAACATACCCTTATGTACTGTCCACTATTTCAGGACAGTGAAGAATTAGCTCAAGGTATAATACTTGGTGAATATCAAAACCCAATATGTATCTCAGGTCGGAGGATACCAAATGATATTCGTCTTTACTCAAATTTACTTATGATCAATCAATAAGATTCCATGTAGTAAAATTTGAGATGCGGGTTAGTCCAATATTTGTATCCCATAAATATCTATGAACCTTGGTAGCAACCCATTGCTCTATATTCATCCTTATGAATATCAACCAATCCAAGTTCATAATAATCTTACCCTCACACTTGTTCCCACAAGTATGAACGACTACGGACATTTAGAGTAAACAATTTACCCATATATTTAAACATGCTAAGTTAGAACATTAATTGAAACATTATAACCAAATAATTTTATTCAAATAATAAAGAGTTCCACATATCCAAATACAAAATTTACAGATCAAATCCAATCACTAGAATATCAAAGTCCCATGGCACAAGTATGACCTTCATGCTTTGCCTTTTCAAGGAGCTTCGTGAGAGGATCCGCAATGTTTTGATCCGTGTGAACTTTGCGAATACATATCTTTCCCTTTTCAACTTCATCTCGTATGTAGTTGAATCTCCGCTTAATGTGCCTAGTCTTTTGATGAGCATGAGGTTCCTTGATTTGAGCAATCGCACCCTCGTTATCACAAAAGATCTCTAGGGGGTCCTAAATGGAAGGGACAAATTGCCCTTAAAATTAAAACCCCTAACCCACTACCCCCCTTCTTTCTCTCTGGAGTCAACAACCACCGCCACCTCCACTTCCTCCTCCTCCCACCGTCGCCTCCACTTCCTCCTCCTCCCGCCATCGCCTCCACCTCTCCCACCCCTCCCTCTCCCCATCGTTTCCTTTCTGCCGGCACACCACCACCGACCCAAAACCACCAACGACCACCACTAGGTCCGGCGAGGCCACCTCCATTAGAAATATGGTGGTGGTTGTGGTGGCAGTGAAAATACCTTTACCATCACCACCCGCCAACCACTATCACCACCTGCAAACCATGACAACCACCGTCGCCGATCACCAGCTGGTCTATTCATCATAATCATGCACCATCACCATCGCCTGCATCAGGTGACCACCATCAGCATCACCGAATCTAATTATCAAAATCAGTCACTATAACCATCACAAATCGGATGCGACTGTTGTGCAAGGAGGGTAGTTGTCGGCGGGGATGGGTGTCGCCGGGAGGGTGTTGTCGGCAGGGAGATCACGATCGGAAGGTTACGATGGGGGTGATTTTTAGGGTATGAAGTCTTTAATACCGCCACACCACCACTGCCAACACCATCCCCAACCCCTGTTTTCCCAACCATCTCCATCGCCAACCACCACCAACCCTACACGCACCATCGGCGACACACCTTTAAATCGTGGCACACCACCCACCACCGGGCGCCCCAAGCACACCACCTCCAGCCCACCACCACCGACGCACCACCTCCGGCCCGCCACCGCCTGTGTGTCACCTCACTACCTGCATACCACCATCATCTTCCCGTTCACATATTAGGGCTCCGATGAAAACTACAGTGTTGTTGACTCCAGAGAGAAATTGAAGGGGGTAGTGGGTTAGGGGTTTTAATTTGAAGGGTAGTTTAGTCTTTTAACAAGATAGTTAACTGAATAATTTAACGGTGTTAGTGTTTTGGATTCAAATGGGAACAAAAATGAAACGTTAGGGGGTATATGAGGATTTTTAAACTGTAGGGATACAAATGGTCAAAATCACCAAACCTCAAGGATGAAAATGGTAATTTACTCTATTTTATATTTAATCATAAGGGTGATATTGTAAATTTACACTAATTAACGGAAATATTATAACGGTGTTAGTGATTTGGGTGAAATTGAAACAAAACTTGAAACTATTGAACCATCAGTGTAATAAATAAACTATCTGACTAAACCCGTGATTTTTGTCAAACCTCAGAGACGAAAATAGCAATTTACTCTAAAATTAATTACATATTCTAATTTATAATACGTATATTGCATATTTATCCATTTTATAAAAATCAACCTATCAAATGACTATTTTATCTTGTTTTTACTAAATGATTATACGTGTTGATGTTTTATTATTATAATTATTTAAAACATTGACAATTGTGTTTTGTGTTTAGAGATATAACTTTGATTATCGGTGATTATTGTTTTAAAATAAAGTTTTAAACTTTTGTGTTTAAAGTTGTAATTTTATTGTAATTATTTATATAAAATTCGAACTTTGAAGAAATATATGATTGATGTTCTTTGAATGGAAATGTATAAAAATAACTTGGTAAAAATATGAATACGATAATCATTCAACAATTAATTTTAATAAAATAAGTAAATATGTAATATATATTTTAAAAAGAGAAATTATGCAGTTAAATTTATAACTTGAGTAAATATGTAATTAGTGAGTTTAACGGTGAGATATGCAAATGCTCTTTTTTGTTTTGTTTTTACAAATATTATCAAAATTGAAATTATATTAATGTTTATCGTGATTTATAGGAAATTATCATGTGATGCTTCAGGTTTAAAAAGTTATGGGTGATTCTAAGTTTCTTATCTTCAAATACTTATTGCATATACGTGAATGTCGTAATGATATTTTTTGAGTTATAAAAGTTGAAAGATTTGATCTGAAGATTTATACGTTACTACAAAAACACACCCGAAAAAAACTACATGCAAAACACTGATAAAAATGTAACAGAAAAAAAACTATAAAAAATATATACCTCAAAACAGATAAGAAAAATAATAAATGCATATATGGTGACTTTATTATAATTAACGAGCTATATTGTAAATTGGTTAAAAGAAATTTGAGATAACTCGAGGCTTTTATATGAAACTTTAAAAAATGTCAATAAATATAAATTTGACATAACTCAAATACTTATGTATAAAATTAAAAAAAAGTTATGATGATTAACTTTAAATTTGACATAACTCGAAGAATTGAGCATAAATTTAAAAAAAAAAGCAGGTATCAATTTGAAAGAAAAAGATAGAAAAATGTGTTGTGATTAGTTTTAAAAAAATCCTTAAAGAGTTTAAATATAAAATTTTAAGAAAAAAAATTAGTGTGATGTCATTGAGTAAAAATCTTAACCTACACTTTCATAATCTTTTCTATTTGTTATATGTAGTGATGTGGTGGGTTGTATCTAATTTTTTCTCCGAACTACCTTAAACAATGACATATTTGGGTATTATTATTATTATTATTATATAATTATTTAGTGATTATATACTTAAGTGCTTAAATAAAATAGTAGATTGAAACCTTGTCGGGTGAGACCCGACACCTTACTAGATTGAAACCCAAATGAAATCATTCTCACTTCAGTTATCACAACCACTTAATCACCATCATCATTCTTCAAAAGTGCGAGTTATATGACTAACCAACCATTATATAGAAATCGTTAAAACAACCAACAACGTAAGAACTTGTCTGGCTAATAACCATGTAGCCAAACAAACCCTTGTATCAAGAACACGAGTATAAATAAGGTAATGTCAACAGTTTTTAACAAGATTTATGCTAGAACTAAAAAGTTAATCAAAGCCCAAAAATAACTTTTTTAAGGATAAGAATAAAAGTTATTGAATAAAATCATTTTTCTAAATTAAAAGGTAAAAATCTAACACCGGTATTATTAAACTACAAACATTTCGTGTTGTAAATATTAAAGGTATTTTTTATTGTTTACAATGAATCAACAACAAAATACATGAGAACGTATAATATCTATTTTTTTCGAACAACAAACTTATTATTAAATCTATCTTTATTTATCGTGAAACTTTAACATATAATACTTTTGTAAGCTCATTGATAAGGAAAGCGTGTTGCATGTGGACTAGTGGGAGAGAAGTGCAAGACAAAGTCCTTAAGCAAACAATATTATACACAAACCCTAAGCTAACGTAGTCTTAGTCTGCCACCCGTTATGTATGATGTATTGTCTCCACGTTCATTTGACTTCAATCTTTAAACCCCTATAAATACATTTCCCCCAATCTTCTCCTTCTTCACCCAACTGCGACCATTTCAAAATCTTTCAACAATATTCATCCTAAATCAACCAAAGGTATCAACTTTATCATCTTCTCTTTGATTTCTTTACATCTTTACTGTTCGATCCCCACAATCAGTAGCATCAAGATTCATTAATGTAGGTCTGCAGACTATAAGTTCATCTGATTAGACAAAAGGGTGTGTGAATCTGTGACTCTGTGTTGATGATTTCTTGTTTTTGATGGTGATGATGATGATTGATGATACCACTGTGATTGTTTTTTATGGTTTATGGTTTTATGGGATGGAGTTTATTGATGCTATTTTGAATTTGAGCTTTCTATTAGTTTTGTTCATTTTCCTAAGGAGTTTATGAATAATATTATGATTTTGATGCCTCTAGGTAGAGATATGAGTGAACAGAAGCGCGCTCCGCGATTGAATGAAAGGATCCTGTCATCCTTGTCTAGGAGATCTGTTGCTGCTCATCCATGGCATGATCTTGAAATTGGTATCTTCTAGTAAATCTATTAACTTGTTGATGTTTGGATGTTGGATATATGTTTTGAAAGTTATTTAGGTTAATATTCAATAATCAATAAAGATTTTTTTTAAAAAAAAAAGCCAACATTTTTTAAGAAGTGACCTAAAAAGAACTTTTCATCCTTTAGACAGGGTCAAGATTTGTGGAAATGACCTAAAAATAACTTTCATCCCTTAAACGGGTCGAGATTAGAGGAGGTGACCTAAAAGTAACTTTTTACCCCATAAACGGGTCAAGATTTGATAAAGTGACTTTTCAAAGTGTTCAGATCTCTTATATTATATAAGATGAGATGCATTTGTATTTAAATCGGTTAAATTGATGAAGTGGTATTCCATGTTATATGACATCAACCTCAGCAAAAGCTGTCTACCTAGCCTGCACATAGGGAATGATTGTGTTACTAATCACTTTTTTCCAAATCTCAGTAACACGTGTATTTTAAACAAATTCAGGACTACAAATACACCAAAAGAGTTGACAAACTTTTCTGTGTAAAATGAGAAAGCAAGTTAGTTTTATGGTCATTAGATAATCAAAAGCCAGTATTCAGTTGTAACATAAGAGGATTTAGAAGCCGTTTGGATAGTTGTAATGACTAGATAGTCGGATAAACGAGTATTTGGCAAATTAGGACTTTTTAGAAATTTATTTATGAAATTACCGGAAGGACATTTTTTTGCGAAAAATGAAGGCTTCGAATTTCATTTATGAAAACTAATCATCTAACTCCTTAATGTTATGTAATTGGAAATGAAGAATGTGAATTTTATTTATGAAAACTAATCATCTAACCCTTAAAGATCTTAAAATTGGAAGTAGAATATGTTTATACAAAATTTAGAAGTATTTATTGTGATTTGAAAGCATAATAATCAAATAATTCAAACAATGCTAATCCATACATCCTTTAAAGTAGCACTATTTGCTGCCTAATTCTTGATTACTGATCTTTTTTACCTACACAGGACCTGGAGCTCCACAGATTTGCAATGTGGTATGTAAATTTTTTCATCAACCTATATGTATATGTACATATATAAATGACCCTATTTATGATTTATAACTTCCCTTTGTTTAGCTGGCTTCATATTGTGTTGTAATTTGTATACAGGTTATTGAGATCACAAAAGGAAGCAAAGTGAAATATGAACTTGACAAGAAAACTGGGCTCATTAAGGTACAATTAGCGTTCTTTGAAGCACAATATATATTGTGTTCATATCAGTAGACTCAGGATTTTTTTTACCGGGGTCTTGAATATGTGTGGTGAATCGGGTCACTTTTTGTATATTATAGATATAAAACAAGTATCGGGTACTCAATAGCACAATATTGATTCTCCAAGGTCACTTGGCAGTTGACCCATGGTTTATGTACCTGGAACTAATTGTTGATAATAATGAGCAGGTTGATCGCATTTTGTATTCATCCGTGGTCTACCCTCATAACTATGGGTTCATTCCTCGTACGCTATGTGAAGATAACGACCCAATGGACGTGCTAGTCCTTATGCAGGTATTTATACATGTTTTATTTTCATAAAAAACAAAGTTTCTGTATATTGTTGAATTTTCAAATATATATTTGTCCGTTGATAATTTTAGTATCTCTTTATCTTATATTAAGGAATAAGGTACAAGGGAGGTCACCTGACTATGCAACCTTTTTTTTTATTAAGATCACTCCACTTTTTAATCTATTTATAGGTCACACAGGTGTGTATAGTTTTGTTCATGCTAAACCTAACCGAAAATGTGTTGAATGAAAAATTTTCCTTTAAATTTTGACTGTTGTCTTTCTTTTTTTCTTTTTACTTTGCAGAATAGAAAACGTTAACAGGGTATTTTTTGTTTTTTAAATATCGAGATATATTTATCATTAAGCCTGTTATTTTAACCATAAAAGAAACTAAAAATGTACTTAGCGGGCACATAAAAGAGTTTCAATAGCCAGGTGGGCTTAATGAAGAAACTTGAATAGTCGGGTTGACTCGCATTATCACTACTATTAGCAATGAAAAATGTGGCTGAAATGTCTTAAAAAGTAAGCTTAAAAAGAGAGGTGAGCAAGTAATTTAGTTTTTTCTTAAATCATCAGTTTTGAATTGTTGTGGTTGTATGAAACTAATTATTTGACCCCTAAAAACATATAATCACAACTAGAACCACTTTATCCAAATCTCAAACTGATTATTGACTTCAGAATCGTAAGCATCCCCTAAAACTTGTAACAATTTGGTGTTCTGCAGGAACCAGTGCTACCTGGATGTTTTCTTAGAGCCAGGGCCATTGGACTAATGCCTATGATTGATCAGGTACTTTTATCATAATCATCATCATCATGATTGGATTTTTGGTCAAATTATGTTCTTTTTATGGAAAATATCATGTTTGTTGATTTAGGGCGAAAAAGATGACAAAATTATTGCAGTATGTGCTGATGATCCAGAGTACCGCCATTACACTGATATAAGCCAGCTACCCCCTCATCGTCTGGCTGAGATTCGCCGCTTCTTTGAGGATTGTATCCTTTTAAATTAATTTCAATATCAATTCAAATGTTTATTTAATTTTTGTTGGTATAAAAGAATTTTCTTGACAAATGAAATAAGATAAGAAGAATGAGAACAAAGAGGTTGCAGTTGATGAGTTTCTACCTTCAAATACTGCTCATGATGCTATTCAGTACTCAATGTAAGTTCTCACTTTGATTAATTTGGTAATATTTATATTATTTTAATCAATTGTTGATAAAATGTTGACTTTGGTGTGGTACAGGGATCTTTATGCTGAGTACATCATGCAAACTTTGAGAAAATAGATGAACACGGACACTGCCGTTTTTATGATGAACCGGCTGATCAGAGTGCCAATTTTCTTACATTCAAGTTGATGATCAAAGACTCATGTTTATTGTTGTTTACTTTTGCTATTGATATTGTAATATTATGAGGGATAAATTGAATTTTGTATGACATATCTCAATGGATTACTGGTAATAACTTTTTTACTTGGTGAACACAATGGCATCAAAATAGTTCAAAATTGTAAAACAGGCTTATTGGTATTTATCTAAAAGTGAGAAAAATATTAGGAGGTCAAACATAACATGCTTTTAAGTTGCACATTTTCACCCATGTTAATCTGATCAACATTGTCACCTGCAGATCAAGCTTATTGGTATTTATCTGTATAAGCTTATTGGTATTTGTCTGTATTTGACATGAACTTGTGTAACTCGTTTATCTTAACTAGTCGAGAGGTTGTAAACGTTAGAACCGGTCGTAGATGGTTGCAAATAGATTGTAATAAACTTGTAAACTTAGTCGTAAACACGTTTGACCTTATAAATTATATTTTTTTCAATCTCTTCATTCTCAAATGTTTAATTTTTTTCCATGCAGTGTTGGTGTTCGTGTTGCGAACTTAAATGTTCAGACACACACGCTCGTCTAATCACTCCTAATCTATATCATTGTTCATCATAGGACTCTAACCCGAGTAAAAAGAACTTGTAGGGTATACTCGAATGAATGATCAAAACTTTTTGCTGGATATAAGTTCAGAATTGCATATTTATTCTGTGCGGGCATTAAACATGAACAAAGCCTACAACTACCACTGGAAGATAAAACCATATGGTATTCTGAAACCCTAAAGAACGTAATCCACACACCGATAGACAGGTGCAAACACTGGTTATCAAGACCATGATAATATCATCTTAAACCAGGAACATGACACCGCGTGCAGTAACCATTGCAACTTATATCATTCTTTTGTCCACATCATCAAAACTGCTCTGAGGCTCATCAGCAGTTGCAGCAGTATCATATGCACCTGCAACCACCAAAGTTGAAAGGACAATGAGATACAATCTTGTATTATAGAAAGAAAAAGATCAGGTGGCAGTTTCAACCCATTTGCATATAATCAGGTCTATTCAGGTTTGTCTTTTATCTATAACAGGTCAAACGAGTACAGTAAAATAAAACTAGCTTAAGAGGAAACAGGATCAAACGGGTTCGGTTCATAAAACACTTATTGTATATCGTACATGATAAACTGGGTATTTATAACAAACAGATTGCAAAACAAATGTTTCGGCTCAATCCTTACCACAAAATAGGTAAGCTTATGCACTGTTTCTGAAGAATGGATGATCAAGAGCTTGTTGAGCAGTGAGACGGTCTGCAGGTTCAAACTTTAATAAGCCTTGCAGCAGATCAACAAAGGAGGATCTTGACCCACCAACTGTCACACGCTGTGATATCATATTCTATAGAATAAAGAACACATAGTTAGTTGATCCTTGCATGCCAAAAACATGGAAAGATTAAAACAATTAACGATTAAGCTTTAAGCACCATGATAGCCATAAATTATAACCATGGATGGATCTTTTCCCTTTCTATTGCATATAAATTTGAGAAAATTAAGCTCTATATGAAAAGAAAGCCAGGAAGAAGAAACCTTGAGCCGATCTAGCTTCCTTACAGCTCTAATACTCTCCCTAGAGACTGCACCTTCTGGCCAATTTAATCTTGACCTTCTGAAGTACTTTTCAGCACCCCTACTGTTGTGATATTTAATACAAAAAAAATCAAAAACCAAATAAAAGTGTCTTGCAATCGTTTTCCTGAGGGAAAAAAACATGCATTGGCTATTTGACTCTAGTTTTGTCAAGATATAAAACATAGTTTCCATTTTGTTTTGTTTTATTTCTTTACTTTGTTTTTTCTAGCTTAATGTGTGTATATTATGTTAGCTAACACACAGCCATTTCAAACTTTATAAAACTAACTCTTACTTTGCTTTCTGAATCTATGCTTTGGTAAAGGTCCCAATACCCTCTCCATCATTGCCAGGTGTTCTAAATTCTCATGAGTCTGAAACAAAGCTTCACCCTGAAAAATAAAAATCATGTTTTACAAATACATTATAAATATAGATGATTTCCACTCCATTGCACATGACCTAAAACAGAAAGGAACAAAAAAAAAAGAAAACAAACCGAGCATAATTCAACAAGTATACAACCAACACTCCACATATCACATGGGTAGCTCCATCCAAGCCCTGAAATATATATAAACCCACTAATAAAAAAATTGAAAGAAAAAATTCCTTGTAGTCTTGTACATGAAATGATGAAACATCGATCTACTCCAAATATTAAGGGTTATCAACTTAAGGATTAGGGTTGCAGATATCAATCAAATGAGCACATATGACATTTCACCTAGAATAACTTCAGGTGCTCGGTAGTGTCTTGTAGAAACAATGGAGCTATGATTTTGATTATCATAAGCAGTACTGCCAAATCAATCAACTTAATCTCACTCGATTTTGGCAAGCACCTATAATAAATTTCACCCTGTGAAGTCCTCTGCAGCATTTCAAAAACTAATTTTAAGTTTAACCAAGACACCGTCTGAAAAATGGGTCCAACTTAAAATGTGAAATGGCCATCTACCTTGTACCCAGGAAGCTTTAAATAATCAGAAGATACGAGAAGTATATTTTCTGGCTTCAGATCAGTATGGATTAAGTTTAAACTATGCATATCTGCCAAGTATAATATATAACAAATGTTGTTACCCAAAAAGATTGTGATAATTCTTTCATTATGTGGCCAAAAAACAAATTTACACACATGCTACAGATTCCAAAAGCTGACGTCCAATTTCCCGAACAAGATCCACAGGAAATGGGGAGTATTTATTTCTCTTTAGGAAATCAAATAAACTTGGTCCAAGCTTCTCAAACACCTGATCACCAGTGAAAATGCATTCTTTCATGTTTAGTGATAGTGCTATGAATGAAGATCATATAGCAGTCAGCCTCCGTAAATTTATATCTAATCATTAGCATATATTAAAACCCTTATCAACAAACAGATAATGCCTAAATAAATGATACATTGGGAATCAGAGAATAAGGTAGTCAATGAGACACTTACTATGCATATATGATTGCGATAGTCAAACCAATCCCTGATTTGCACACAGCTGCACAGACAAATGAACAAATTACTTAAACAACATTACATTACCACCCAGGAACTACGAAATTTGACATGATGTGAAAGAAACATACAGCGATCTGCCTTTACTATTCTTAGCAAGTTGTTCAAGCACATCAACTTCGATCATTGCAGCATCACGATACTTTCTAATGCTTCGGACTACTTTGATTGCTACATATTCACGGGTTTGGCGATCCCAACACTCCAAAACTCGACCAAATGTGCCTACAGCACTAGCAATTTGCTGATACCCACAAAAGAAGAGTCATAAAAATATAAGATTTTGCAGACACCGGACACTTTACTGCTAACCTTCACCCATCTTGCTTAATATTTTATCTGAACAACACAATTACAAGAAAAAAAATCCAATTATTAGTTGCAGGATTGAACATAAAAAAACCATCAAAGAGTTCGTAAATCAAGTTCTATATTATAAGTTTGAAACTTTTTAATACATAATTAGCAACCCTTAATACAAATCAACATAATAATAATATTGAAGAGCAAAGGAAAACTCACATCGAGGAGTTAGATTCTCCCCTAGACTATACGTATAATGCCCCTCTCGATCATCCTCTCTTTTCGGAGGCGACACGTGGCGACACAACACAGGCTGCCGTACTTGAGCCTACAAACAAAACCCCATCGTCAACAAAACGCTCAACCAAACGTTAATGTTTCCCAACAGTGATTCTCAGTAGTCGTAAACCAACCTCTTGTTGCTCCGTTGGAGATGCTGCCACATCCCACGTAAGACGCCGTCGTTTCGTGCTGTGTTGCTGCTCCTTCTCTTCAACCATCACAAGCCCTGAAGAATCAATCGGAACCATTCAAGTTTCAACCAGATGTTGGTAAATCGCACTCTGCAACCAAAAACAGGTGAATTTTTGCAACATAATAGTTTGAATTGAATTGTAGTATTGAGAAATTTTGTTGTCGGTGATATGGAATTTGTAGATTTAGGGTTTGCAGAGAAGAACGATGATGAAGGTATTAGGGCTTTTGGAGAGAGAAATTTGCATAGGGTGCTTCGTTACACATGGTAGAATGACGTAACCGGGTCGGATCTGGGTTTGGGCTGTTAGAACCGACAATATGAGCCTCATATCATTCGGCCATGTATCCACAAGCCCACAGCTACCAAAATACCCGATAAGTTATTTATTATTAGAATAAACTAGTTTTAACAAATCATGTGTTACACATTTTAAATAAATAAAATATTAATATAATAAATTTATTAATTATAAAATAATATTTTAAGATATAATATGGCTGAAATTACGTATAGAAAATGACTATAAGTAATAAAACAATGATATCAACTTTTTAAAATTTTATTTTAAATTGTTTTCCAAAAAAAAACATTTTATTTTAAAACAAACCGTATAAAAATGTAAATTTTAAAATTTAATAACTCCCAATTTAATTATTTTTGGTTTTAAAAAATTGACTTTTTAAAGATACCAAATTTAAAATATTTGTATTTTTTAAAAAATTATGCTTTAGAAAAATTTATTCTTTTATAAAAATATTTATTTAGAAATAATATTAGTAAATAGATATCTTTCTTAATTTATTAAATCTAAAAAAGTATTAAATAATATTTTTAGTAATTGAGGAAATTAAATAATAGAGAGAGAAGCGTGAAAATTTTGATGAGGATGATTATGGTGTTGACACATGAAATCTCAAGATACTTTTTATTAGAGTAGAAAGATTACATGAATCGTATATTAGGTTTGCTCAAATTTAATCTTTCGTTACCATGATTGAAAAATTACATGTTAAGTCTTAAGTTTTGAAAAAAATAACACGTTTCATCCCTGGGTCTAACGGTCGTTAATTAATTCCGTTAACTGACTGCAAATGACCATTTTTCCCTTCTTCTTCCTCATTCAGCCCATCTTAACAACCACCACCACCTCCACCACCTCCACCACCACACACCACCACACACCACCACACACCACCATCGCCTAGGGCTGCTCATGTTGCTGCTACACGCTTTTTAGCCCAACTTTTTACTATACCCATATCCGGTGTTTCCTAACATAAACAAAACCCCAAATCATCAACTCAAATTGTACTAGCAATTTACCACCTAGAAATGATTAATTACTAAAAATTTATTTATAGCCTCCCATAAAGTTTAAGAAGATCATAATTTCGTGGGCATAATTACTTAGAAGTCAAACTCACATCACTCACAAATATGGTTGCTATCATGGCAGGTGAAATACAAACTTGGTTCAAGTTAGTATCACTATCCAACTATGTTCCTCGCACACTAAACGACGGTGGTGGTATGGTGGTGGTGGTGATTGAGATGGGGTTGTATAAAGAAGAAGAAGAATGGTAAAATGGTCATTTTGCAGCCAGTTAACGGAATTAAGTAACGACCGTTAGACCAAGGACGAAATGTGTTATTTTTTTCCAAACCTTAGGACTAAACCTGTAATTTTTTAATCCTATAGACGAAATGTGAAATTTAAGCAAACCTCTGAGATGATCCGTGTAATTTACTCTTATTATTATTATTATTATTATTAGTTTGACTGTCTTAGCTACTTGTACTCCTACTTAAGAAACTCATGCCCTATCATATGAGCAAGCCTCATAATAATGATATGTATTTCTTTATACTATCGATTAGTATACGCTTAATATTATATGTTTATTATACGACTTAATTCTCGATCATATGAGCAGTGGCGGAACCAAAAATCATTTCCTATATGATTAGCTTCTAACGAAAAAACATAAAAATTTTGGGTCGTTCGATCGAGTCGGGTCAGAATAGACGTAATTAAATTGCATTAAATTGTTAACAAAAATACCATACCCAAAGAAATAAAAATATTTACGTTTTATAGTGTTTTGTACATGTATTCATCTTTTGATGACTTTCTTTCCATAGCAAAGCGGATCATGTTCTCTAAATTCCAATTTTAACAATAAATAGTATCACTGAAATAAACATAAAATGTTCGTGATAAACAAATAACCATATCAGAGCATTCATAGTATATTTCTACACTCTTAACCATATTCTACTTTTATTTTATCATCATTTACTTTTAAAATTGAGTTTTAATAAACTTTTATAAAAGTTTGAATATGAGCCATACTCTAATCATTTTAACAATATTCTTAAGGTTTTGATACAAATTGTTAAGTTGTTTAAAACATAAACATCAACTATTTCATTTTCTTTTTTTTTTCTGGTCTTTCTTTTTCTGCATAAAAGAATGAAAAAAATGAGTACACCCAATGGAAAAAAAGGTCTTGTTTTGTTATTAGAGAGAGGAAGCTGGAACACACCACCAAGATCTAATACTATCAATCAATTCTTATTGTTCTTAAATCTTTTGCATTTGATAGAAGTTATTGATTTTTGAACAGAATCTTTACAAGTTAATTAACTCAAATTTGTTATAATTTCAAATACAACAATCTAATTCTTGCACTAGTTCCTAGTCTTATATATTGCTAATTGTTTACTCACAATGTCCTACAATATGCATTTATTGTAAATAGCGGAGGACCTGATTTGCATTTAAACACCAAAGACGAAAAAAATATTGCTAAGATGATTACAAAAAATGCATTCAAAATGATAAACAATTGTTATAATCGAATAATAAACACCCAAACAATTTGAAATGTGTGTTGTTAAAAAGCATTGCAGTCAAGGGTCTTGATATTTATATGAATAAGAAGAAAGAGCTAACCATTTTGCAAGATTAGAGAAAAAAAATAGAGTGCAACAACAGCTTAGAGGGTGATGAGCACAACTTTGATTTTTGCAAAATAAAAAAAAAAAAAAAAAAAAAAAAAAAAAATCTTCAAATCATGACCTGCACTTCCTAAGTTCTTATATCACCAAGAAACCTTCGTTTCTTCTTGCTGGAGTCGAACTCATGACCGAAAACTTCTACAAATCGCGCGCCGGAAACCGCTGGACTAACTTGCATTTTTTTGGTTTTTTATAGAATTAGTTATACTAAACGCGTCACTTCTGGAAAAGCTCAACTTTTTGGTATTATACAGTCCACTGCTAGTTCAAAATTTAATGAAATCATTTGATCCCCTACCACAAAGGGTAGTTCCGCCCTTGCATATGAGAGAAGACATTATTTTACATATTTGAGTATCGTCATACTAGAGCTCTTTGGATCCGATTCTTTTATTGTAAAAAAGATTATAATAGCGTTATATGTAAGTGTGAGACTAAGTTAATTGTAAGGATAGTTCTATGGTTTACGTCATATTAGAAATTACATTTATGATTATTACTACTTAAGCGTAACACAGATGGTTTTTACGGGTCCTAATGGGAACACCGCATGGGTTTTTGGGGGTAGACCGGTTCAAACGGTCACGGTCAGGTCTAGCGGTCACATTTTGGCACCTAACCGTGACCGCATTGGCTTGCTGTCACGGTCTGGGGTGGTAGTCCCCGTGACCTCGTGACAACAAAACGACAAAAATGGGCTGTTAAAGTTGAAAAGCGGTCACCAAACCGTCACGATTTGGCCTAACCGTGACCTCTAGGGTACGAGGTCTCAGTTTAAGGTACGACGTAGACGTGATTTTGACAAAAGGTCGGGATTCGCGGCACAAACCGTCACGTGGAGGCCAAACCGTGACGTGACGGTTTGTGCACCAGAATTTGACCTTAAATACCTTTCAACTTAGAACAATCGGCATATCCATTTCTAAACTTCCGTTTCGCAATTTCATAATCCAAATTTTCAGTTTCTAATCGACCTTGGATTTTGAGCTTTCATTCATCCAACACTCGAGATTTTTCAGCCTTCGTCATTCCAAAAACGCGTTAATTCGAAAACAATGTCGGGTTCGGGAGATCATTATCAAAAGCCGAAGCTTCCAGATTTGAATGAGGTGCCACATATCGAAGATTCGAACCAGGTTGAACTGTATATGTTTATTATAACTTATTATTTGAAATATCTAACCATTATCTTTTTTAGGAATATTACGTATACGGGAGTCACCCTCCGTGGGGGGAGGAAACCAACCCGTCGAACACATTTGCTCAAGAGGCGTACAACTCTTTATTTGGACCGACAGGTTACGGTGAAGGATACAGATATCCCCTTGCAATTCTTACGAGCATGCCCCGAACACGTACCACTCACAAACAGAGCTGGATTACGGACATCCCCCGTACCAGTCAGAACTAGAAATTACACATGTGTCGGATACTTTTAATGGGAATGACACAGATGAGAGTGACGGTTCGGTTCACCTCAAAGAAAACCATGGGGACACCGCGGAGCATGATGGGGATGAGGATCGGATAAGAAAGGCTACGGTTTCTTATAAAACCAATCAAGTATGAAAAGTTTTTATTCTTTTGTTTATTTTATTTTTTATTTGTTTTATATATTGTTTTTTATGTCTAGCTTTATCATTTTTTCAGCATTTTGATTCTCGTGAGGACTTGGAGAAGTGGGCTAAAACGAGAGGACGCGAGCATGGGTGCGTCATTATGGTGGGTCGGTCACGAAAAAAGGATGTGGAACTAATATGCAATCGTAGTGGTGAACCTAAATTCACTGGCACAAGTAGACGTACTGGGAGCATAAAGAAAGGATGTCCCTTTAAACTCGTAGGGAAGTACGTAGGAAAGAGTGACAGTTGGATGTTAGAGGTGAGAAACGAGACTCACAACCACGATCCTGTTGTGTACGAGGAGGGCCACGCGCATCTTAGGAAGATGACCGCCGAAGAAATTGATCTTGTCGAGAAATTACACAGGCAGCACGTGCGGCCACGACATATCCATTTAGCCGTAAGGGAGCAGTTTCCCCACAGCGTCTGTGTTGTTCAAGACGTATACAATCTGACGTCAAAGTTTAGGGCTGAGGGGAGAGAAGGCATCACACCAATGCAGAACTTGAAAACCTGCTACAATCTAAAGAGTTCGTGTATGAAACACGAATGAATGCAACTACTAAGGTCGTGGAAGATGTTTTCTTTTGTCATCCTACTTCGTATAAAATGTGGCGCGCATTCCCGCATGTGATGTTGATAGACACGACGTACAAGACCAACATGTACAACATTCCGTTTGTTCAGGTTATTGGCGTTACGTCGACGTCGAAGTCGTTTTGTATCGCGCATGCATTTATATCGAGGGAACGGCAAGACAACTTCACATGGGTACTGGAGCAGATCAGAGATATGCTCGATGGGTGTGTGGAGCCCCGCGTTATTGTCACAGACAGGGACCTGGCCCTGATGAGTGCGTGTGACACAGTGTTCCCGAGTGCTACTAAAAACCTATGCAGGTGGCACGTTCGGGAGAATATAAAAAGACGGTGGAATATCCTTTTCAAAACTGACATGTGGAAGGATTTTTCATACTGGTGGAAGACCTTGTGTTCGTCTCCCACAGAGGCAATGTACGATTACAATTGCAGGAAGATAGAAGAAAAGTTAAATGAAGATGGTAAAAGTGGTAAGAATTTCATATTTATTTTTACTCTAACAATTTATTTGTTCATTTTCTAAAATTTGTTATTTTCTTTCAGAGGTATGGGAATATATTTGGAATAATTGGTTGGTGCCGTACAAAGAGAAAATTGTTACTTGTTGGATGTACGACCGCCTTAACTTTGGTGAATTTACAACTAATCGGGTTGAGGGCCAACATGCCAACTTCAAGAGTTACCTCACAGGGACCAACAATACGTTGCACACACTTGTCGGATATGTTTGTGACCTCGTGCGCGGCCAGGAGATTGAAATTTGTAAAACATTCGAGGTGTCCCGTGTGAAAATTAAAAAAGACCATCGCCTGTCATTGTTTTCAAGATTACATTATAAAGTATCAACTTTTTGCCTTAGCCTCCTTGAATCAGAGTTGACGAAAACGGAAATGATTCAGGAGTCTGGGGGTTCATGTGGACACCAGTTGTTCACGTCCATGGGCTTGCCATGTGCTTGTCGTTTGGAGATATACGTCCGAGAAGGTTATGTTTTTCTTAATACATTTTTTTACTGTTGTCACACGATTGCATATTTTTCACTAATAATTTAACCTTTAAATCCAGTCACAAGTATTCCACTCGATGCGGTAGATCCACACTGGAGGAAGCTTGATTTCGAGCCAGCGTACGTCGCGCCGCCAGAACCCGACTACGATGTGAAATTTGATGACTTGAAACAAAAGGTTATGTTGTCTCCCAATCCTTAAGTAAAGAAAAATTGTTTAACAAAGTATTTGACTCTTTGTTTAAGAGTAAGTCAAAACTTAAAGAACCTGAGGTGCGTCATGACCGACGTGGTCGTCCAAATATTAAGGAGCAACAAAGAAGAGCGGACTCCAATACATCACAGTATGAGGCTGCTAGACACAGCTCCTATACTTCCTCGCAACAAACTATACCTGACCCGGCGAGGCATAGCTCATATACCCCTCAGTTTAAAATGCCTAATGACCGTTCTAATAAGGCAAAGGCTGCTTCAAATGTACCGATTACGGGAGTTGCCCTAGGGTTTCCTTTAATATTGAAACCAAAGGACGTGATAAAAGTTATGAAGTTTAAGGATCAGCTGCCCCAATGGATTCACCGGTACGTTTCGACTATAAAAGATGTGCGGCCTGATGGTAACTGTGTTTTCGGGCGATCGCGGTGGCTTTAGGGAGAAAGCAAAATGAATGGGAATGGGTTAGGCGTCAAATGTTGTCGGAGATGGACAGAAACATGGGGTATTGGCGGAGCAATTTGAACCGTGAGATGCCTGGCTATTATGATTCTATTCGTAATAGCTTAAATTAGTTTGGCACGACTAAACCCGCACCCGATACCCATTGGCTAACTTTTCCGGCCCATGGACTCGTAATTACGGAAACATTCAACTGTATTGTGCATCTTATTTCTTCATTTGGCAGCCAGACATGGTTCCCGCTGAGAACAGCCCCAGAGCCATTATTCACCTATCCAGTTGTCGCACTTGCTCATATTAACGGAGCTCGCTTTATTTACATACAATTGGAAGGGGATTACCCAATGCCCAGTGTGAGCTATCATTGGCCGAGATATGCATATCAACAAGCACTAAAATGGCAAAATATGTATGAGGATCGTTTAAATAATTACGTTAGAATAATGGATCGTCATAGAGGCACCAATGTCTCCTGTAAGTTATCATTATCCGATAATTCATCATATTAATGAAGATCCCTTTATTTGATGATGATGATGATGATGATGATGATGATGATAATGATGATGATGATGATGATGATGATGATAATAATAATAGTAATAATAATAATAGTAATAATAATAATAGTAATATTAATAATATTAGTAATAATAATAATAATAATAATAATAATAATAATTAATAATTAATTAATAATAACAATAATAATAATAGTAATAATAATAATAATAATAAAATAATAATAATAAAATAATAATAATAATAATAATAATAATAATATATAATAATATTAGTAATAATAGTAATAACAAAAAAAACAATAAATCAAATAGGAAGATAAACTGTCACGGTTTGACCAAACCGTGACAGTTAGGGTTCTCAACGGTCACGGTTAGGGCTAACCGTGACCGCTTGCCGGGCGCATGTCCACTGTTCGGGCGCATGGTTCGCTATTTTTTATAAAAATATTTACTCAGAAAAAATTTTAAAAAATCAGGCAAAAGGTCACGGTTAGGGCAAATCGTGACCTTTTGCCTAATTTTTTAAAATTTTCTAAATAAAAAAATTTTATAAAAAGCACCTCACTAAACCGGTGGTAGTGGGTTTCGAGCCCACACCACTCCCCTATTGCCCTACCGTCTTAACCGGTCGGACGGGAGTGGTTCGCTGAAAGGTTTAGAAAACAATTACTTTTAAACTAAATTAGACCAAAAGGTCACGGTTTGGGCAAACCGTGACCCCTTTGTTCACATGTGGCGTTGTGGAATGAAGCTGTCACAGTTTGTTGACACAAAGTGTCACGTGGTGACCTAACCGTCACACCTTGTTTGTATAAGAGGTCACGGTTTGGTCTAACTGTGACCTTTGGGGTACATTAACCATTGCTCATCAGTAGTTAAACAGCTGAAGGATTGCTCATCAGTAGTTTTGTAAACAAAGTGTCACGTGGTGACCTAACCGTCACACCTTGTTTGTATAGAGGTCACAGTTTGGTCTAACCGTGACCTTTTGGGGTACATTAACCATTGCTCATCAGTAGTTAAGCAGCTGAAGGATTGCTCATCAGTGGTTTGTAAATAGCTGAAGGCAATTTTCCATCCGTAGATGTGAAAACAATTACTTTTGAACTAAATTAGAACAAAACGTCACGGTTTGGGCAAACCGTGACCCCTTTGTTCACATGTAGCGTTGTGGAATGAAGCTGTCACAGTTTGTTGACACAAAATGTCACGTGGTGACCTAACCGTCACACCTTGTTTGTATAAGAGGTCACGGTTTGGTCTAACCGTGACCTTTTAGGGTACATTAACCGTTTATGATCATTTACGTACATCGAATCCGATATTTTTTTCATGAACATGCACACACATCAACATATATATACAATAAGAACAATACACTTCGTAAACGTACATACAAACATGCGTACGTGAACAAACCGTGACGTTTTAATGATACCCTAAACAATCTTATCGGGAACATATCAACATATATACACCTTATATTTGTATGTATGTATGTATGTATGTATGTATGTATGTATGTATGTATGTATGTATGTATGTATGTATGTATGTATGTATGTATGTATGTATGTATGTATGTATGTATGTATGTATGTATGTATGTATGTATGTATGTATGTATGTATGTATGTACGTACGTATGTGTGTGTATGCATGTATGTGTGTATGTGTGTGTGTATGTATGTATGTATGTATGTATGTATGTATGTATGTATGTATGTATGTATGTATGTGTGTGTGTATGTGTGTGTATGTGTGTGTGTATGTGTGTATGTATGTGTGTATATGTTTGTGTATGTATGTATGTATGTATGTGTGTATGTATGTATGTATGTATGTATGTATGTATGTATGTATGTGTATGTATGTGTGTATGTGTGTGTGTATGTGTGTATGTGTGTATGTATGTGTATGTGTGTATGTATGTATGTATGTATGTATGTATGTATGTATGTATGTATGTATTAATAATATTAGTAATAATATTAGTAATAATAATAATATTAATAATATTAGTAGTAATAATAATAATAATAATAATAATAATAATAATAATAATAATAATAATAATAATAATTATTATAATAATAATATTACAAAAAAAACCAAGAGGTCACGTGGAGGCCAAACCGTGACCTCTTGAGAAATTTTTTGAATCTGACTTTTCCTCGATTAGTGTCACACCCAACCTTGGCGGCGAAAACGTCGAAGTGTGAGGGTTAAGATTGTTCAAAACCACATAACGCTATATTATAATGTAAAATGCCATTAATCAATTGTTTCAAACACCACATACATCAAAGTCTCAAAATAAAGCAAACGAAAACAGGAAAATCCAATTGTCCTTATTAAGCCTAGGTTCATGTTCTAGGTTTAAGCATTTCTTCAATCATCGTTAAGCTTGCACATTACCTGAAACATGTTGAAAATAAAGTCAACTAACGAGTTGGTGAGTTCTCATGGTTTTAAATACAATAAGTATACAAAAATGTGGCAATTCTAGTCAATGATTACAAGATAGTAAGTATATAGAACATGCATAGTTACAATCAAACCTCGACTGAATAATATGAATAAGCATGATTAGCTAAGTGTATTTGGTTCCCTAGTGCACAAGCATACGGCTCCTAGGAGCCGACAATCCCTCGGCTTTAGCACCAAATAGGCTTGTCAGGCCCAAAGATCTAAGACTTCGCCAGGCTAGCAATAGTTAATGATTGCACACGTATGTCACATCTCATATAATACTTAACATATTCAAACAATCACGACTATGTAAAGAATTGCACGTGTGTAATAAGTATCAAAGCGGGTATGTGTAAGTTTGTATAAGCAACATGTTTCACCCCGAAAGGTGTGAAATAAACGTAAAGCGGGGCATAAGAACTCACATGTTTAATAATAGGAGACTTGAAGATGGAATAATAATAATCGCGAATAAGATTTCCAACACAATGTCACAAGGCACCTATATGAAATAAGGTAGCGCGTTATAATTTGTTTGATGATTAATTATGTTTTTAGGGTTGTAGGTCTAATAGGATTTATTATTTATTCGTATTTATTACATGTTAATAATGCGATCGGGTTAATGGAACGAATGGATCTTTTTATACTTGAAATAATTAATTGTTTGCGCGTATGAGAAAAAATAAGTAAAACTTGATTTAATTGTACGTTAAACCGATTTATAAAGATTGTATATAATAATTACAACACGAGATTTAACTATTAAAATGAACTATATATATATATATATATTATATAGTAATAAGTAGCTAAACAATTTAATTATTTAAAATATATCTATACATATACAAGTATTATATTTACACATTTCTTTGTATTTTTAGAACTACAACAAATGTGTTTATAAATACAAAAGTATTTTATAAGAATTTAGTCACAAAATAGTTAAATAAAAGTATAAATAAATTCTGAAATTTTATAAAAATAATTTTAGAGATTTCTAGAATTTAAATAAAAAAAAGTTGAATAATAAAAAGAAATGAAGAAAGAGAAAAATCAGAAAAGAAAGGAAAAAAAGGGGGAAGCTGCCCGGGTCGAACCCGGGACCTCCCTTCCAACAGGGAACTCAGGGACCAGTGAACCAGGGCCAAAGCTTTGGTTTTCCATGGTTTTGATATCATTTTAACCTTCATCCCCGGTTTACCCCAAATTTGGATGAACCCTATTTTCGTTCAAACCCAAAATCAACCCTCGATTCGGTGTTAATCACCTAAATCATCATAGGGCTTTTGATCCTTGAACGGAACCGAGTAGGAAGCAGGTCTTAATTACCCGATTGATGTGGTATTGAAGGGATTTCGAGTTCGATTTAGGTTCGGGTGTTCTTGAGTTGGGGCTTTCTGATCGAGAGAGTTTATGGTGAAATTGAGGGTTCAGAGAGTTTAGGATCTTCAAAATAAACCCGAAGCCCTCAATTTATAGCTCTGATTTTATGATTACGGGCTTAACACTCTCGGTTTGAAACCGCGTTCGATGATTACCAAAATTAAGGGATTCGGGTTGTTATCTTGCAATGTTGATTGATTTGCGGATTGACTAGGCCGCGTATTAAGTTTGGAAGTGTTTAATCTGATTGATTTTGTGAAATTAGGACGAGATTTGATTCGGATTTTACTCGGTTAATCTCGGTTTGTTTTGGAAGTTTTTTGCACGAGCGGGAACTCGAATTGGTTTAGGGTCCGAGTTCGAATCGCACGGCCGAGGGAGTTGCGCGGTTTAATTGGGTCAAAAAGCATGTGAAAACGATGATCGAAGCTTCGCCGGAGCTCGCCGGAGCTCGTCGGAGCTCGTCGCCGGGAAAACGGGGGGAAAAGAGGGGGGTGGTTTGGGTTTTACAAATTTTACACAAATGGTCCCTCAACTTTGAATTCCATTATTTTATGCTAAATTTTAATTTAAAGCTTATGACATTAAACCCCCTCATCTTTTTAAACTTTAATCTAACTTATTTAATTATTCAAGTTTTATTATTTTTATTATTATTATTATTATTATTATTATTATTATTATTATTATTATCATTATTATTATTTATTATTATTATTATTATTATTATTATTAGTGTTATTATTACTATAATTATTACTTTTGTTATTGTTATTACAATTATTATTTTTATCCAATAGTTAATTTACTACGTTTACATTAAAGACAAATCAAGAGATAAGCATAGTAATCCATAAGTTTTATAATTGACATAAATAGTCCTTACATGAACAAACGATGGTAACTTCACACTAACGGAAAAATATGAGATGTTACAATTAGTGCACCTGCCACTCGAGTACCGTGTGTGTAAGAGGTCACGTGGAGGCCAAACCGTGACCTCTTACCGTGACCTCTTCTGCCTAAGAGGTCACGTGGAGGCCAAACCGTGACCTCGAAGTTACTGGTGTCTTCTTCAACCGTTCGAGACCCCATTTCCACAAACACAACCACAAACACAACCACAAACATTCATCTTCCACCACCACCGCCGCCAAACGGTCACCGCGAGCCCTCCCCGTGACACATTCATCTTCCACCACCACCGCCGCTCACCACCCCCGCCGCTCACCACCCCCGCCGCTCACCACCACCGCCGCTCACCACCATGTGATAAAATAACAACCAACTTGTTTAAAAAATAATTAAACGCAAAAATTACTTGTAATATGATAAATTAATAATAAACACAAAACACAAACACGTATGTTACGATTAAATAAAATATTTAAATAAACAAAAAAGGAATGAAATGATAGAAATGATGTGACGGTGAAACTAGTAATCGATAATCAATCATCATTTGTACAGACTAATAAACCATGATGACGTCAGAAAAAGGTAGACCACACCACCGGACCATGGTGCAAGATCCTAGTGCCACAACCCTACCTCTCCCCCCAACCATCCTTCTCACACTACTTCTACTAGCTAATGACTAAGGTGAGTACGTTAATAAAACTAAAAGTAATAAAGTACCTGGATTCTAGCACGACTAACATCCGCAATCTTTTTGCTTTGAAACAAATCCCAATGTTTTCCTTTAACCGACGTATGAAACTTCCAAGCTGCTTCAGATGTTGTAAAGTTCACAAACGCATATCCGGCATTCAAACCATGACTGTACGTATATATCAACGTCAAAACTTGGCTTATATATATATATATATATATATATATATATATATAGACATGTAGTATTTACACCATAAAAATTAATAATAATATTATTGAGATAGATACCAACTTGAAATCAATCGGAAGATACACGAAATCAAACTCCGATCAAACGGTGTTTCCCGTCTTTTCATTCTCAAGTTTACAGTGATAAAATTAAAATAAAAAACAATGTTTAATGCTTAAAAAAATAAAAAAATAAAAGCAATATGTCACGGTTTGGCCAAACCGTGACATATAGCCCCCCCTGCCACAATCAATTCCCCATAATTACATACCCAATCATTGACTACGGATCCCCAGATATAACTGTCACGGTTAGGGCAAACCGTGACAGTTAGGTCTCACACCTGACCAAACGGTCACGGGGAGACCTAACCGTGACCGCTTGGGTCGGTTTTCTCCAGGAAAAAGCGGTGCGCCTAAAATTTCCCTTACTGCTAACAAGCGTAAAAAAACTCAGCTACATTTATTAACCATGAGAACATAGTTATTCTAAAATGAATGACTACGAGGGTAAATATTAGATGTACTAAAAAACATTTTAAAACTAAAAGTAGGAATAATGGGACCCAAAAAAACTTGTGAGCCATTTCCCCAACCTATCCCCCCTTGGATCTTCTTCTTCCTTGTATAGTTGTATCTTCAGCAACCTTTAATGGTGAATCATCTCTCTAAAAACCATATCTCTCTTTTCTCATTTAATTGACTTGTATTTTATCTTTCTCACCACTGCATGCGCTTATATACTGACTTTTAATATCATCTACGCTATATTTTTCGTCTTCCTACCTCAGAAAAAGCATCACATATTGTTATATCGCTTTATGTTTCTTTTTCGAATGAGAATATGTAGAGGTCAATTGTTTGATTTTTACACACAATATTGTAATACGCTAGGTACACGATTACATATCTATTTAGCAGAATGAATTACAATAATGACTCAAGCATGCATGATTAAATGCACTATCATAATGTAACATATGCATTGTTATAAAATTTATGGATCAAAACACTGAAAATCTTTCCCCATGCTATAACGGAATTAAATAGAAAAATATGACAAGTGTGATAGGTGCAATCTAAAAAATTAGATAAAATAGTATAAAAATTATGAGAGTTTAAAAAAACATTGATATTTTTTTAAAAGGGATTTATTATATAGATGCGCCCAATAATTTTTAAGACACGCTCCCTTTTCTATCTCTCTCTATACATATACAAATACATATATAGAGAGAGATAGAGAGTGAAAGATGTATCGATAAGAGCATTCACAACCCGTGCCCTATAATCATGTGAGTGTGTTTGGTATATTATATAGAATGATTTTGAGTGGTTGTGAGTGAAGGAGAGAGAAAATGTTATTGTGGATTGGTATATTTGAAGAATCACTGTACAATCCTTATAAATTTTTTAATATTTTTGAAAGTGGTTGTGAGTGAAGGAGAGAGAAAAGGTAATGAAAAAAGTATAAAAATATATTATTTAATTGAAATGAGAGAGAAGAAGTAGTGATTTTTAGTGTAATTATATGGATAAAGATAAGGAATGGACTGTGAATGCTCTAACGCAAATGGATGTTCATATAATCAATGCGTATAAAAAATAGGGATAAAGAGACGGAGAGCAGACTTGACACATGTCATATTTTTGTTGAATCTAATTTTTTATAAGTGAGTTAAATGACCCTTTTGTTTATACAAGATCTTATATATTTGGGTATTGATCTAGTTAATGAGATTTTACAATTAGTATGAGTTTTCAGTCAAACACATCCTGTGTGTGGTCTGTGTGGATATGCATATCTATATGTAAAGATATAGATAAATGAGAGGCTTCGAGCAAAATAGAAGGATGTTTCAAGGAAACAAACTCTTAGGGTGAATCGTCATAATAAACCAACTTTATTTTCAATCTTCAGTATCGTGAAGTGTTTAATGAGAAGGATGATAAAAAGATAAGATTTGAACAGGATGTCAACATAGAGGCAATTTTGATTGTAATTTCACCATGTCGAATCTACAATATTATATCATTTTCAATATATGTCGACATTTGCGTTGCCAGATGATGTCAACATTTTATTTCTTGTATTTTCTTTTTAAATTGATATTTAAATAGAATCTGTATGCGTGGTCTCCAATCTCCATATCTTAGTTGACCCACAAATTTTGACTAGCAAATTGAGATGAAATAGCGACACTTTTTTAACATACATTACATTTTAACATCATGATTTTTTTCGGAAAAATATTGTGACTATCATCTTGTTAAGAACTGAAACCAACAATATGCGCATACACATACGTATATGTACTTCTCTAAAAAGAGATATATATACGAGATCGATTATTCTAAATAGAATGAAGATCCTAAAAAACTCAGAATGATGTGCCACATGTGCCAAAGCATGAGGGATATTTGCTCCAACGAAGAAACGTAGAATCATGAGAGCACTACACATGGGTTAGAATGTTGGATAGTATAGGTTAGGCGCACTATGTTCCTGGTGGGTGTTTGAGATACCTTGTTTAATGTTTGGATGCATTGTTGTACACATTATGCGTAAACATTTAAAAGAAGAAAAGATTGTTTCTAAAATATAATGTTTAGATTAAAATGAATAAAACTCCGGAGAACCCACCACTTACTAGGAACGCTAAGGTGCTGTTTGTTTCTGAAGAGGTAAAACGTCTGCAGTCTGCAGACCACATCTGCAGACATCTGTAGGAGAAGAGGTGGACCAAACCTCTGCAGTCTGTATTAAGAAGACTGTTTGTTTTGTAACGTCTGCAGACTGCTGAAATAAACTGAAATTAATAAAAAGTTAAAATAAACAGAAATTTAAATAAACTGTCACAATAAACTGAAATTAAAATAAATTGTTAAAGAGTTATACAATGCTGAATTAATATAAATTAAACCACAACAACATTTTTTAGATCATTCATTCCATATTATTTCCGAATGACACATTCATTAACTGCTCAGCAATTTCATCTCGTAACTGAGTCATGTATTCCCGATCTGATGCAGTACCAAGTCCTTCAACCTCATCTTCATCAGCATCAACGTTCGCATGTCTATTTCCTAGCGACATATCGGGTTGATCATATTGTGTAAAGAAATCATCGCTCAAACCCTCTTTCCTTATAAAGTTATGTAACGCGAAACATGCAATGGTTATATTCCTTTGTGTAACCAACGGAAACGGCGCCATCCTCTTCAATATTGGGAATCGTGCTTTCAACACACCATAAGCGCGCTCAATAACGTTCCGAAGTTTTGCATGTGCATGGTTAAATTTTTCTTTATTTGTTAATGCTCTTCTTCGACGAAAATCTCCAAGCCAATACCTCACATTACGATATGGAGCCATAAACCCTCGTATGTTTGCGTATGCGGCATCACAAAGATAATATTTATCTGTATAAATATAATTAATTAGAATATTAAACTAAAATGAAAGTATTTAATAAATCATAAACAAACCTGGTGGTGGAAACGGAAATGGTGCATCTGGATCCGATAATGCCTCTGATAAAATTCTGGAATCATGTGCTACTCCTTCCCAGCCGGCAACGATAAACGTAAAAATCATGTTAAAGTCACAAATTGCTAGTACGTTTTGATAGCAATCTCCTTTTCCCCTACCTCTATATAAATCTTGTTTTCCAGTAGGGACAATAGCATGTACCAAAGTTCCATCTAGTGCACCGACCGCTCCTTTAAAAATCCGTCGTATCCTTTTGTTATGTCCCGGAATGTTTGGATTTGGATTGAAAGTAGTTGGGACTATCATATCTTTGGCGAAAACCATCATTTTATCCAATACTTCATAAAAAAATTTATGAATTGTTTGTTTCGAGTGTTGAAATCTACGCTTGATAACCACATAACGTTGATTATGACCGATTAACATCAAAAACATAGCCATCTTCTCCTCGACCGATACATGTTTACTATCCTTTAACGAATAATTAATTCTAAAATGTGCGCATAGTCGGACAAAGGATTCACGAGACATACGTAGCAATTCAATGCATTGTTTTGGGTTTCCATGCAATAACTCTAACGTGTATTTATGTCCCGTCATACTCGAATCATTGTCTCGCATTCGTTTCACACCTCTATTCCGAAAGAAACGGACATACAAGTACATAAGGATTAAGAGAAGTAGTTTCTTATCATAGTCCATAATGATCCTGTATTAATAAATCATAAATAATCATTAAACATGCACAACCAATAAACATAAAAGCATACAAAGTATTCAAGCATACAAAGTTTTCAAGCATACAAAGTTTTCAAGCATACAAAGTATTCAACATAACCAAAAAAGCATATAAAGTTTTCAAAAGATAACCAAAAAGCATATAATGCATAACCAAAAACAGATAATGTTTTAAAACCATGTTCTTCACTACTTTATTAGTCCCGTACTTCTAGCCGTCATTTCAATCCACCCCTTTAGTGCCTCAGGAACAGTTGGCAATGCCATCCATATCTCTCTCATGTCTGAGGACGCGAAAATGTTATAAGCAGCTAAGAATAGAGGATCCACTGGCTCTAACCCAAGCAACTTCAA
Source organism: Flaveria linearis (assembly GCA_024085815.1). Classification (NCBI taxonomy): domain Eukaryota; kingdom Viridiplantae; phylum Streptophyta; class Magnoliopsida; order Asterales; family Asteraceae; genus Flaveria; species Flaveria linearis. The sequence continues at coordinate 41,081 of JABSNV010000804.1, read as the reverse complement.
TTTCTCACAACAATCATGAATCGTTGCCCCTTCTTTGCCATTCATCATAAACTGTAGGGCCTTTCTCATATCCTGTGCTAAATCATCATCATTGGTAGTTGATTTTGAGGTTTTGGCCCTTTTCTTTAAATTAGGCTCAGGGGTAGGCTCACAAGCCGGCTCAGGGGTAGGAGCATCCGTAGCAGGCTCAGGAGAAGCCTCAAAGCTCGTATGATAAGTGCCTGCGTCATCTTCTGTGTCATGTAAATTGGTGTCCGTAATCATAAGTTGTTGTACATGTTGACGAGAAGACGACCCAGCCACTGATGTTTGGGTTGATGTCCACTTGCCACTCCCAGTGGCAGTACTACCATCAAACAACTGTGCACAAAGTTCTGGAAAAGGCAATGGAACAGCTTTCAACGATGCCGCTTTGGATGCCCCTAAACCCATGTAAAACAATTTTATAAGTTTTTAAATATAAGTAAAACTTATTATATATATATATATATGAACATACCTTCTTAAAATCTTCCCATTCCTCGTTCGTTAAGGTAAACGTATTTGTTTGAGCATTGTATATGTTGCCAGTTTTATTTTTCAAATACACCCATCCTTGGTATTTGGCTTTAAGATTGTCATATGCGTTTTTCAATTGTTTTTGAGTCATATCTATGCCGAACTTTTCCTTAAGAGCTTTTGCTACCTTACTCCATGAGTCTTTATACAAGCTTAAACCTCTTTTACCCACACTATTTACCTCGTCAATGCTAACCTCTAATAAGCATTTTAATTGCTCAGTCGTCCATTGATGTTTATCTCCCATGTCTATTAACCAACAAACAAACAAATTCAATCAAAATTACAAGATTCAACCATTTCTACCAATCAGTTCAACCAACCATTTCTAGGGCAAACAACAAGAAATCAAACAACAACAACATCAGATTTCAAACAACAACAGAAATCAGCAGTTAAACAACAAGAAATCAAACAACAACAACATCAGATTTGAAACAACAACAAGAAATGGTTGAATCTTGTAACAGAAATCATCAACAACAACAACATCGATCTGAAATCAACAAGAAATGGTTGAATCTTGTAACAGAAATGGTTGAATCAGATTTGAAATCAAACAACAACAACATCAGATTTGAAACAACATCAGATTTGAAACAACAACAAGAAATCATCAACAACAACAACATCGATCAAACAGGTGCATCAAGAAATGGTTGAATCTTGTAACAGAAATCAAACAACAACAACATCATCATCATCAACAACAACAACAGAAATCAAACAGGTGCAGATTTGAAACACATTCAAACAGTCGGAGTAGACAGTCGGAGCTACACAGGAAAATTTAAACAAGAGCAGACAGTCGGAGCTACGGGAGCAGACAGTCGGAGTGGCATCAAGAAAATTTAAACAAGACGGGAGCAAACAAATTCAAACAAGACGATCATGAAATCAAACGGTGCATCAAGAAAATTTACCTCAAGATTTGAGCGACGGGAGCAGACAGTCGGAGCTACACAGGCCGAGGGCGACGGGAGCGACGGGGGGTGGAGTGGCGACGGTGGAGTGGCGACGTAGGGGAGTGGCGACGGCCGACGGGCGACGGGGGAGGCGACGGGGGAGGCGACGGGGGAGGCGACGAGCGACGTAGGAGCAGACCTTGGTGGGAAGAGGTGGGACTTCGGGAGCAGACCTTGGGTTGTGGGTAAAAAGGGGGTTAGGGTTAGATATGTTAAGAAGAGGTGGGAAGAGGTGGGAAGACTTTGGTCCACCTCTTTTTGGAGCAGAGGTCACGCAGACCTTTTTAAGTGAAACGTCTTCAGAAAAACAAACACTCTGCAGACCATAAACGTCTGCCCGCCTCTTTTTGGCGCAGACAAAAGAGCTTCAGAAGTACTTTTTCAGAAAAACAAACACCACCTAAGTCTAGTTGATTAAGCATATACAGAAATCACATACGCATTATGGAGATATACGCGAGATGTTGCTTTAAACAAAGCATCAGACGTTTTAGACAATACATGTTTTGACCACAAGCGTACTCTATCCCATCAAAATATGCCTAATCCCATCAAACTCCGCATGTAAGCATTACAATGAATGACGCCCTGAAAAGCACTCTTATAGCCGCCTAAAATAAAACATCAAGGGTTAGAAACATATGTACACTGTAAAAAAGGACTATATTGTGATCGTAATGTGCAATAACCTTACAATTGGTACCTTTTTGTTAAAAGCCCACAAGGCGCACACTTAGGCCCCAAGCGCAATCCAACACAACCTTATCGCCTTGCTTCAGAAGCCTCGTTTTCAAGCGCTCAAACACATTTTAATGCTAAATTCTGGCAGATATTTCCAAACATGTCTAAAACAACTACACTAGCCCTAACACAAGCTTAAAACCAATCTAAAGGGATGTTTGGTGATTTCTGAATGATTAAGTAATGAACCATTAAGTGCTAAACCATTAAGAGGTATGAACCACTAAGAGCTAGTATATTGCTTAACTATTCAAAGGCAAATGTCTGGCCAATTCAGATAAGAGGTCTTAACTATTTAGCATTAGACATCTTAACCATTCAGCATTGGTATAATGCTTATCCATTCAGAGGCAAATGTTAAGATTCAGACATTTGCTCGTGAAACAAAAAGTCTGAACCATTAAGTGTTGAACCATTAAGACATCTGAACCATTAAGACATCTGAACCATTAAGAGGCTGATTCAGATGCTGCCAAACAGCCTCTAAGACAACATAAACCAGCATAAAAACAAGTTTAAAACCCCTAAAAACGACATTTTCAAACTATATATCGCTTAGAAAAAACCCTCACTTTTTAAGCATCTTATGCTTCACCCTTATATGCTTGAGTGTGTCTTGCGCATTCGACAACTACGATTGATATCATAACAACCCTTAATATTGTCATAGTGTGGTAACACCACTCGATGAGGACATCATGTCCTACCATATGGATGAGAATTTATGCATAAGAACTCATACACAACAACAAAACTATTTTTTTCAGGACCACATATATAATTAGTATCAATCAAAACTTCAAAAGACAACTTAAAATATCAAATCATCAATAAATATTATCTTTTCTGATATATTCTGACATTATATTATAATACATATTAAACACTTTGGTCGGTGGCTACAGTGCCACCGTACCCACACTTATGCACAGTGTATAACCCTACCATGCAATTGTTGTCTTCATCCTTTTTATCGACAAAGATAAGAGTGTGTGTTAACTTCTTGATATTCTCTTTCATCGGTCATCACTCCATATCATCCCCTTTCTCTGCTCACTTCGCAGGTCTCCCCCAAAACAACCACAATACTGAAAACATCACATGTACAACAATCGGCAACGCAATCGGCGGATTCTGGGTAACCAATCAAGCACAAACCCACACAAAACCCCTAACAAACATCATATTAACAAAAGCAGGAGCAACATGTGCGGTGTGGTGATTGAATAAAAGAACCCGAGTGGTGGTCACCCGAGTGGTGGTGACGTCGGTATAGGTCGGGAGAGAACCCGAGAGAAGGATGCAATATGTGTGGTGTGGTGGTTGAAGAAGATGATTTTGCAAGAGAGTGTGCGCGTAGAAGAAATGGAGACAAATGGGATGACTTTGAATTCACGGATTTGAAAAGACTTTCAATTCAATCTAGCCTTTAAATTAATTTGTTGTACATCCCAAATTCATTATTAAAAGAGTAAATTACCATTTGCGTCCCTGACGTTTTCTCATTTTAACCGTTTGCGTCCCTGCAGTTTCAAAGTCTCGATTTGTGCCCTAATGTTTCATTTTTATCCCCGTTTGAATCCAAATGACTAACTCCGTTAGATTTTTCAGTTAAGTCTTTGTGGAATGACGAAATTACCCTTAAGAATAAAAAATAAAAAAAAAACTTTATGGGACCACCCATATAATATTCTTCTCATTTGAGCACCCACCACCACCTACAACACACCCAATATGACTACCGGCAGCAACAACATCAACGGCGACGGCAGCAGCGGCAGCCTCCTCCGGCAGCCTCCTCCTACCATTACACGGCAGCAACAATCAACCTACGATTGGTGGTTACAAATCTAGAATCCGAGAAGTAAGTGGGATCATCGAAGCATAAAGATCAAGAAGCTCTACATGTAAGTGATGCATATGGTTCAAACAAGTAGAATGCATCATTTCAATCTCTGTTCAGATGCAAAATAGGAATGAAGGGGTTATTACCTTGAAATTAGGGTTTGGTTGTTTGAGAATTTGATTGAATTGAAGAACATGAAAGTTTTGTCATGTGGGAGTGAGATAAGAACATAGATCAGACGCAAGTAAGGAACATTGACAATGGACCGCCGCCGAGTTCCAGTTCGTGCCCCACCTCTGCCGCCTCATCCTTGCCGTCTACGAAGAGGACCTCCGCCGCCCCAAGTTCCCATCCCTCGACGAATACAGCTGAACCCCGATTACGCCATCAAACGCTTCACCTACCAGCAAACCCTCGGCCACGCCCCCCCCCCCATCTACCTCGATCACGCCCGACGCGAGATCGTTTTAGCAATCAGGGGGTTGAATTCGAAGAAGGAGAGTGATTACAAGCTGCTGTTGAACAATCGCTTGGGGATGCAGATGTTTGACGCGGGGTACGTGCACCATGGGCTGCTGAAATCGACGATTTGGGTGCTGAATCGGGAGTCGGTTTGGTGGATTGTAGAGAGAGATAGTGTGTGTGTATCTATGAGAGAGATGGTATGGGAGTGTTGGTGGTGAAGAAGAAGATGGATGGATGGGTCCCACAATGTTTATTTTTTGTTTTTAATTAAAGGGTAATTTTGTCTTTTCAACAATAATTTTAACAGAAAAATTAACAGTGTTAATCATCTGGACTCAAATGGAGATAAAAATGAAACGACAAAGACTCAAATGAAGATAACATAAAACGTTAGGGGGCAGATGGCAATTTTGAAACAACAGGGACGCAAACGGTTAAAATGAGAAAACGTCAGGGACGCAAATGGTAATTTACTCTTATTAAAATATTAAGGATAGAGTAAATTACCATTTGCATCCCTGACATTTGCCCATTTTAACCACTTGCGTCCCTGCAGTTTCAAAATTGCCATCCGCCCCCTAACGTTTCGTGTTATCTTCATTTGAGTCTATACGTTTCATTTTTATCTCCATTTTAGTCCAGATGACTTAACACTGTTAGTTTTTCAGTTAAATTATTATTAAAAAGACGGAATTGCCCTTCACTCAACATCTTCTTCTTCCTCAATCAACACACAAGATTCCACCACCACCATCAAATTCCTTTGCAGCTACGGCGGTAGAATTCTCCCACGTTATCCCGACGGCAAGCTCCGCTACCACGGTGGTCAAACTCGCGTACTCACCGTTGACCGCTCCGTTTATACAGAGAAACATGATTATGGTTTGGATGGATTCGTGAGCATATGTGACTCCATTTCTTCTGCAGTTCTTGATCATCAACCTACAAAAACAGCACAATGAAACCAAAGTTCACAACAACATGTAAAACAAATTCATACCAAACCGAATATAGTACCAGAGATCGACGAGGCTGTTTCGTTTCACTTTCGCCATTGGTTTCACATCTCTCTGCCTTTGCAGTCTGCAACCATTGAGGTAGATCACTCTTAGCCTCAACAGACGATTTCTCAAGCTCTTGTTCACCACCATCGATTAAAAAGCTCAGTTCCTTAATCTTCGCCGGAATTTCTGATTTCTCCGGCAGAAAATCGACCGCAACCCCCCATCACCGCCAATCCAATCACCGCCACCACCGCAGCCCCCTATCACCACCACCACCGCAACCCCCCATCACCACCGCAACCCCCCATCACCACCACCACCGCAGCCCCCCATCACCACCATCGCGAACCCCATCACCACCATCGCGACCTCCAATCACCACCACAACCGCAACCCCCATCACCACCACCACCGCAACACCCCATCACCACCACCACCACCGCAACCCCCCATCACCACCATCGCAAACCCCATCACCACCATCGGAGCTTCACCGTCGCCGTCGTCAGCCACCGTGAGGGGATTTGGGTTTGATTTTGTGGTTTGATTTATTGAATTAGTGGGGGATTTGGGTTAATTTGATGGGTATATAGTGAAGAAAGAATAGATAGAGAGAGAGAAGATAGTAGGGTGGGGTGGGATAAGGGTTTTTATTTAAGTTAGTAAATTACCGTTTGCATCCCTGAAATTACGAGGGTATTTTGTCATTTTACAAAAACTAACGGAAAAATCTAACGACGTTAGTGTGTTGGACTCAAATGGAAATAAAAATGAAACGTTAGGGGGCGGATGGCAATTTTGAAACTGCAGGGACGCAAGTGGTTAAAATGGGCAAATGTCAGGGATGCAAATGGTAATTTACTCTTAAGGATATTTGACCAAAGAATGGGTTGTATTAGCATTTTCTCAGGGCATACGGTTTCCTACCGGGTAGCTATGTACAAATCGTTTTTTTTCTTAAACCGAGTTCAAAACCAAACAGGTTTTTTGGTCACGGGGTCAAACCGGTTTTTATTAAAATCGGTTCGGGTTACAAATCGGTTTGGCTCACCAAATGCTCAAACTGTCAAACCGATTTGGACCAGTTGGAAACCGTTTTTTTTAATAAACCGGTTTTTTAACCGGTTCAACCGGTATTTAATTTTTAAATCCGTTAACCGGTTCTGAGAGTGAGGCTACCAAACCGGTATACAAACGGGCCGTTCGGATCTGGTTGGGAACCGGTTTGAGCCAAACCGGATTTTTTTTCAACCCGGTCCGGCTTTTTGAATCGTCTTTTTTACACCTCTACTACCGGGTGAAAGAAATGATGTATGCCTTTTATGGGTACCCATGACATGCAACATATCATAAAAATTAATTATATCATGATATTTTATTTGAACTTTTATACTCGAATTTGTAAGTCTATTGGTGCTCATCATACTTGATAGGAGAGCAGGAGGAAGATCAAAATCATGAATGAAAAAGATCAACATCGTAAAGGAGGAAGATTAGCGGTACAAAAGAACCCCGCAGCAACGCGCGGGAGTTCAAATTCTAGTTTATATTAATCAAATCATTATCTACTCTAGTGCAATACACAATCAACCACGAATCATTCTCAAACCATTTCTAAACATAGAGTGACTGAACCACTCTTTTCTCTTGCTTTTCACCACTTCCTTCCTACAACAAACCGAATCCGATTCTCACCAAAACCCAAACCCGGTTCGCACAAAAAAAACCGAATCCGGTTCGCACAAAAAACCCACCAATCAGCCCATAGATTCTTCAAAACCCCAATTCTGTGTGTTGGTCGTTGGGGATTTAATTTTAAACCCCAACAAACGCGTTACCTCCACGCGCCGCTCATAAGCCTATAAATACCACCAATATCCACACGATCTCCACCGCAATCGGTGCAGTTTCGACAATATGCAGACTCTGCAACAGAAGGCTTCAGAATGGAGTGGAGTTAAGCAGGAAGATGCCTTTGCGATCGATGAGGTTAATCTTTATGAGAAGTTAGGGCTTCAGACGTTCATCGATCTTTCCACTGATTTCTACACGAGGTAGGTATTTTTGCTTTCTGGGGTTAAGTTGACTGTGGATGATTTGATGTGAAAGATGATAAAGATTGAAGCTTTGGTGTGGGTTTAGTAGGAAAAGGTGTATGGACTTGTGATTTGGAAATAAAATATGAAGGTTTGACCTTTGTTAGTCAAATGTAAAACGGAAGTTGGAACTTGTTTTGCTGATGTATGGTTTTATTGTGTATCTTGTTATTGTTTTTGGATGGATCAGTATGAAGATTTGTGGTCTGTTTTGATATTTTAAGTTGATTGATTGAATTTTTTTTAGCTGCCTTTCATCCAAATCAAGAATGGATTTTGACTTTTTAAGTAAAAAATGTAACATCCCCTGTATCGACCAATATTGTTTGCTAGGAGCTTATGATTTTGATTGCTGTTGCACGACAGCCCGACTGAGATTTCCTACGAGGTCACTGACTCTAGGATTGCTACACCTTAAGGCGCGCTTAACTGTAGAGTTATCTCTCCTCATGTTAGTTAACATGGTAGATCATATTTAAGATGATGAGGCATTTCTTACTACAAAATAGTGATAATGTTACCCATTTTTTTCTTCTGTGAGCAAACAGTTGTTTTAAGTTAGTTATGTGTATGTTGGCTTAAAACACTTTTTTTAATGAATTTAGTTTGCTACCCTTGTCTCCCCTTAGTTTAGTGATTCTACATTGATTTCAAAATCAAGAAATGACCTGTTTGAATAAATAAAGTCAAATTAGAGGAGTTCCACTTTGGATATTATGTTATCACTTTAAATCATTATATTTGAAATGAGATTCCTGTGTTTCATCTTCAGTTTGATCAAATCTTTCTTTGCAACTATTGGATTTATGATGATATAGAGTATTGTTATCGATTTGGTTTAACTTCTTGAAATAAGACAATGGTTAAGGTTTTGTTATTTGGATGAAAATCAGGGTTTATGATGATCAAGAAGAGTGGTTTAGGTCTATTTTTGCGGATTCGAAGAAGGAAGATGCTATTCAGAATCAATATGAGTTCTTTGTGCAAAGAATGGGAGGGCCTCCTTTGTACTCTCAAAGAAAAGGTTATCATACCATAGCCTATCTTTCAAATACATACATTATAATCTTTGTTAGTGCGAACGGACCATATATATCTCAAACCGTAGATTTGCTTCATTTTGGGCGATTTGGTCAGTTTCAATGGTTTGTGAACATCCCTAACATACAATACGTTACATTCTTGATTGGTGCAAACACTCTTTTGTAATGCAAAATTAAAAATAACATAAACAGTTTATGCCAAAAATCGATTGATGTTAAAAACAATTATGTCCAGGTCACCCTGCTCTAATAGGCCGCCACCGCCCATTTCCGGTGACTCATAAGGCGGCAGAGAGGTGGCTGCACCACATGCAACAAGCATTGGATAACACCACTGACATTGATCATGATTCAAAAACCAGAATGCTAAATTTCTTCAGGTAGAGAGAGTTCTTTCATGCCTTTGTTGTACTGTTCTTTTTTTTTATATTTTAATTGGCTGTTGTACTGTTTGTTACTGGCAAATTATTTATTTTTATAAATTTTTATATACTTTTGATGGTTTTGCAGGCATACTGCATACTTTTTGGTCGCTGGAAATGATCTTAAAAATGAAAGCCAAGGAACTCCACCTTCTAAGCAGGGAGATAACAAACCAGCTGCAGTTTAATTTTTTTTTTCTTTTTCAGAAAAGAAATCATTGAAACATAATTGTTACCAAAAAGTGAACATAAATGTCATGTACCCTCAATTAAAATAGATCTTAATGACAATTGTTCTTCCATTTACTTGTGTTTTTCTTTATTTATCATATATTCGTGTGTGGAAGTAGGGGTTCGAGGGTCCGTTGACTCCTTCGGTCAGCCATGTATTTTCTGGGGGATATTAACGTCATTGTTTTGTTTTAGTATAACTTCTAAAATTACCTATATTATATGTTAATAAAGTAACGTGAGGAACATTACTTAGTTGATCTTTAGCTGTTCATTCATAGATCAATGGTGGTAGATTGAGAGGGGTGTTCAATTGAAGAGAGTATTGGGATGTATCTTGGGCCACCTACGACCAACACGTGTTTGCCTTCCTTTTTTAGTGGTTGACGGTGAATCTAATCGATACAGTTGGTGACGTAGTTTGAATCTTGCGTTTTCTTTCAGATTGTTTGGTTCATAGGCTTATATTTCTGTATTGGAACCTTGAATTTTGTTGAAACCCAAAAGCTACGTCAAATTATGGAGTTTATATGTGACTTAATTGAAAATATGTGAACGAACTTATTTATGATGCGGCATTTGTGATATTTTATTAAAATTTTTACCTTTTGTAGATGTGTTTTACATTTTAATTGCCATTATTGTTGCACCTACTTCGACACAAATTCTACATAAATTTCATTCCTCGGGTTAAAGTTACATGGTTATACATAGTTGATAGTTTGGTTTTGAGCAGAGGCATGGTTTTTACCCTTGGCTTTGAAATATCTTTAAAAATTAACTAGGTTTTTTTGCCCCGCGCGTTGCGCGGGGTCTTTCGTCATGATCCCAAATATCAAAACGCAAATGTCAAACAAAATGTAACGGTTACCATTCCAATGTAAAATCCTAAAGCGTGTAGAAAGGTAAAACAAACCCGTCGCTACGACTCTCACTCCGTCGATAACCTTAACGGCTACTTCATCGTAATTCGTAAAAGTGATAAAATAATTTAAGTGACTCACATTAACCTTGAGAGCAGGGAGAGGAGCTTTTGACATATTGGGTCGTATCCAGCTTCGTTCTCTGCTCAACTTTTGGTATTGAAGTTCATGTTGCTACAAAGTTGAATTAACACGATCAGTGACATTCTCAGTTCCAATATGCGTGTCGCTTACACGGGAAAAAAAAGAAAATTTGCTATCTAAGTTCATATTGCTACAGATTAAATCATATTTTTATTTTGGCATCTGAAAACAACCCCAAAAATCAAGAAATGGAACATTAAGCATCTAATTTCATGCTAATTGTATCCAACATTCTTAACCGAAATCCAAGGACACCAGAAAAATCCTAGAAATTGTACTTATGGTATCAGTTTTATTATTATTCTCAATTTGATAATATGAAGAAGAACCCATATACTATTACCAATATATAGATCATTTAGTATATCATTTCGTACTTCACCACAAACAAATTAGAAATATCAGTTTGCACCCAAAATATGAACCAAGATCGATGATGTTTACAATCTATAGATCAACAATCACATCTTAACCACAGAAGTTGCCACAACCGCCTAAAAATTCCCATTTAAGGATTAACAAATGCTTGTAAAGATAAAATTAACAAAAAGGGTAGCATAAATCTTTGCAATAAAGTTACTATTTGGCAATTATTTGCCCCAATTAGAACCCTTTTAGTGACTAAATTTTCATCAACAAAGCTTTACAAGCAAATGATCCCTTCAATCTTGATTTAGGAAAGAAAAACATAATCAAACATCACTCCAAAAATCAAAAACTTTCAGTAAACTAAATCTTCTAATATTGTTCTACACAACCCACAAACAATCACATTTCAAGAACAACAAAAGAAACCAAAGAAAACATAAACCCTAGTAACACCAATCAACACACAAATCATCAAAACAGTTTCAGCTCTGGTGTCGGGTAGGCAAATAGCAAAAGGAAGCTAAGTGCAACCCAAAAGGATGTAACTGCAAAAAGTAAAAGAATTACACATTACCACTTTTAGTCTAAGCAACTTCACGATTTGAAATGAAGAATCCTGTATAGAAGTGGCCATCGATTCAGGTTATGTTTTATATCTAATGGGTCAAAAGGGTGAACCAGAATATATTTAGCGTTAAAAGGAATCATTAGTCAGACTCCAAATCCGACAGACACACAATCTGTGAGTTCAATAATAACATTAGACAATTATTTGAATTAAAGTCTACAGAATAATGACACCAATAGAGGAACAAATGGACCAATATACTTATATGCATGAGTCGATTTGTGTAATGCATAATATCCTACGGATCAAATGGTAGAATGAAAAAGTTTAGCAGAAAAGGAAACTGTTCAATAAGGTCAACAGATCAAAGGTTCTATCAAAGTGTATTGGCTATGTATACAACCGGCTCAATCATGTTATTCAAGAACTTAGATTACTATAATTATAATCATATATTTTGGTGATCATATATACAAATAACAATTATAAAAATTGTTTAAACACAAAAAAAGAGTGTTTCAGGGTTATCCACCTCTCTCAAGCCACACTAAAATAAGAAGTGAGACAACGTAATGAGAAAGCAAGATCTTGCATCAAAAGGGGTAAAAGAATAACAACAAAGAAATAAACACACACATACATAAAGAAGCAATTATTATTATCTGACATCCAGTCCCACATCAGTTATGAATTAGAACTATAAAGCCCTGACAGATTAAGTGGTTGCCTGCTAAAACTTCCCAACATAGTTTCAGATGTTTCAAAAGTTATTGCTTCAAACTCAGGGATGTCACACAACAAAATCCTGATATACAATGTGATAATCTTAATAACATGACTTGGTTAAGGTATATGCCCAATCTCACATTGGGTAGAAAATTAAATAAAGCGATGGATATTATATATTCAGACAAGTTTAATGGCATCCTTTTCCTGTTGATTTAATGTTCATATCAAGCATAAATGCAGAAATACCCAGTTCAAAATTTCTGATTGGACATATATCTTTAGCTGCTGGAAATTTCACTAAAATCTCGGGGCCATCAAATCTCACTAAATGATATATAAGATTTATAGCTCTGAACAATTTGAAAACCAAGGATTTGAGTCCACTGCAAATAGTTCATTATTACTAAGGATTAGAAAATTCATCATAGGGATCAAGTGCGCAGCTTAGCCTCCACTATAAATATTTCATTATTACAAGAATTGCAGCAGGATTCATGTATGGAGGAGTATAATTTCCACATAATTTATAGTAAATTTGCTTCTAGTTACACTAAATTAGACCACCAGAGAGAGAGTAATAAACACAAATGCTAATAAGATATGAAACTTTAATTCAAAACCCTAACCTAATTTAAAACGTTCTCATGGCGATCAATAGGAACACATGTAATCACTAATCATATATATATGACGAATTGAGTGAGAATTTTGTAATGATGTGGTACCTGATAGAGATTAGAGGCGATAAGGGCGACGTTGATGATAAAGAAGATGATCCACAAAATAAGTTCCCACACCATTAACGGTTGCAGACGAATCCAATTGTAGAAAAGGGGGTTTGGTGAAGAAACCCTAACCTTATGAAATGGGCCGAGGATCGTCTTCATCATCGATTCATCGATTCATCGTCTTCATCATCGATTCATCGTCTTCATCATCGATTCATCGTCTTCATCATCGATTCATCGTCTTCATCATCGATTCATCGTCTTCATCATCGACCGAGGCAGATGCTGAAGTCCATGAAGATGCGTTCGGTGATGGTGGTGTCTGGTGGGGGTGTGGCGGTGGAGAGCGAGGGAAGGGAGAGGGTGGTGGTGGCGGAGAGGAGGAGGAGGGAGCGGCGGGGGAGGTGGAGTTTGGGGAAGGGGGTGGGTGGTTGAGGTGGAGGGAGGGTGGTGGCGGTGGTGGTGGTGATAGTCACTGTAGTACTGTAGATAAGAGTTTATCTCTTTAATATATATATAATGCTTAGTAGTATCAAGGTTTAACTGATATTGTTCCTGTATAGTGTTGCATGAATAATGAATGCATCTTTTTCTTCCTTACTTTTGGGTTGATGTTCATATAAGTTCATTGCATCATGATATATGATAGTTGATACTTGAATCAAGTTATTTTTGCTCCTTCTTAGAAATCACATAATAGACTTTTGTTTCACAATGATAGCAACGAAATGACACTCTTAAAAAACAAATGGATCATTTATGTCAATTTTGTGTGGGAACCAAATTATCTGTCAAAATCACAGTAAAAATTTCAATTTGTGATGCTAATTGTATTGTTGTCTCAAACGATTGCACTAAGTTTGCATGCATTAATTCATCATTCAACCTAGATTCTTCATGTATATGGCAAATGTTTTATGCATATGAGCTTTACATCACACTAATTGTTCATCATCAAAGGCAACTTGAAGGACCAATAATCTATCGTTTTTGTTTTGAATGCAGACATGCAGAGGCAATGAAATGGCTTTTGAGATTGCCAACAATGAAGATCCTTCTGCAAACTTGAAAACTAATTAACTTGTATTTTCAAAACAACTAATGCCAGTATGCTCAGTAAAAGATAGAAAATTTTTGTACAGAACTACGCCACAAATATGTGCAAGGTGTTATGTATGGAACCAACAATGATAGTAGTGATTTTTGTATTTGTCAGTATCGTTAAATTATTATTAGTAATAATTGAAGCAAATGCAAAAGGAAATTATGTTGTGAGTGTGAGATGAAAAAACCAATTTTTTTTCCAGAACGACAAGAAATTTTATTAAATCATCAAAAGGTCTAACAAGAAGCTAGACCATAAGTTACAGATCATCAAATCTATACGATATAATAAAAGAGTTACTAAGATGTCACATGGCACTCTCATGTTACTCCTTAAAAAATTTTCCCCAGCTAAACTAATATATTTTTAGTCAACTTTTTATTTTAAGAAACTCAATTAATAGTAATATTTATTTTGTTTTAAATTTAATTTTTTATATTATCAATTTAATTGTATAATCATATTGTTTTGAACTATACATAATTTTATAGCTAAATAAGATTCAATTTAAAAAAACTAAAAAAAATATTTATTGATATATTTATTTATTTTAAATTAGTATGATTTTAACACAACTGGTTTTAATTTTAAATGTGTCAATTATATATTATATTATTCAACAAAGTATTTGAATATTTATAATTTATAAATGTAACTTTTTATTTTTAATTGTTATAGTAATAGGTAACTTAATCATATGAAATATTTATATATTTATGAATTATGTTGTTTTAATATTTTCAACCCGTATATTATACGTGTTTTTTAAAACTAGTATAATATTAAACAAAAATACATGATGTGTAACCGAATTCTTTTACTCCAATATCGCACCAATCATTCCATTTCATTGTCTTTAGCTGTGATATATTTTTTATCCAATAACCCCAATGTCTTGATATCTTTCATTACTTAGATCACGGATGTATTCATGCCATTAAACCATTATTCTTTTAAAAAATTGTTTCTGTGTCGTCATAACGTATATTTAGAAAATTATTGTATTAAAGTATGTTTGACTATCATAGATTATCACCTTTTGGAATGGATATAATCTAATTTTAATCATGTGATTATTCTACGATCTGTGCGGAAGTAACTTGTCCAGAGTTATATTATATATCTAGAGTACATCTAACCTAATAATCCTTTACATGTGATGCTACATAGCATTCCCACAAATCCTATTATTTTAGTTTTCCCGCCCATACTATTTATTCCATTTTAAAAAATCAAATAACTAATTTTTGAATTTTTCTCTTTTTCTTTCTATATTATAAATCCAAGTTCTTTTTTAATCATTAATTTTTAAAAACATTTTTCATTAAATAAAACTAAGTATTTTGATTAAAAAATATGCTTTTTTAAAACCAAAATTGTCTAAAACTATATTTTTTCTAAAACATTAAAACTTTTTTAAATTATGAAATATTTTAAAATCAATCTTTTTCAAAAATAAAAGTTTTATAATTTTTTTTGTGACAACCCAAAATTTTTTTTTATTTAATATAATGATCATGTAAATTTACAATTTGTTTTTATGTTTTTATATATTAATAATAATAAAAACAATAATAATAATAATAATAATGATATTATTAAAAATAATAATATTAATAATGATAATAATCATAATAATAATAATAATAATAATGTTATTAATAAAAATAATTTATAAAAATTATTAAATTTAATTTATAAAGTCCAAGGGGTGGTTTTTGTAAATTTTGAAACTTGTTTTAAAAAGTTAAATCATGAAATAATAAAACTTCAAACCACAGGGACCATTCTGTAATTTTTGAAACCCAAAACCACCCGCCCGTCTCCCCTTCGAAATTCGGCCAAACCTCCGGCCAAGCTCCGGCGAGATCCAAACACCCGAATTACACGGTTTCAACTCAATCAAAAGGTACCGACATGTTCACGAGGATGATTCGAAATCGGACCCTCTGTTAATTTAGAAATGGTAGTGCGGAATCCACCGAACCCACTTCGACTGAAAGTTCGGCCGACCACCCACCATATCACGCATTAAAACTAAACAATAATCAAAATTGAACACCCACTAACAATCCTATGACTATTTAAAACCTTCCTTTGAGCTTAATTCAACCAGAAAACACACGAAATCACCCGTTCATCAAACCTCTTCTTCGCGACCTGCAACTCTATAGAACACCACCCTCCGGCCCTTCTAACTTGCAATTGACATAGGGCTTTGCATCAAAATCATCATGCGAAGCTGTCCACGAGGTTAATTTGATTATCTCGGTCGTTTGCACATCAATTGAACTCAGTCCCAGTCGCGGGCTGTTCATAATCCATTCATCATCAATTCATCACCAATCGGGTAATTAATTACACCTACACACTCGGTTTAACATGGGGAATGAAAGCCCCATGATTGCAGATGCTTTCTATATCGAATCGAACCTCAATTTGGGTGAGGTTCGAACTAGGGCACGAATGGGAATTGGGATCGATTGTGTTGAGTTTAAAGGAATTAAAAGTGGAGTCTTACCATGGCCTTGTGCCTTGGTTTACTGGTTTGTGTGTGTGATTGTGAACAGGAGGTCAGGGGTTCGAACCCTGCCCCCAACATATTATTTTAAAAGCCTTTTTGGGTCTTATAAAAATATAGAAAAATTCTGAAAAATTATAAAATAGTTTTTACAAATTTTGGTAATTTTAGAAATTATATAATTAATCTCTGGAAATTTATTTCTTTAAACCTTATTTATTTATTTATTTAAATAATAAATACATATGTAATAAATTGTAATCTTTATTAAAATGGATTTTAATAATAATTTAAATCATTAAATTATTAACGGACATTATATTATTTATGGATTAATCCTGATAATATAAATACAAAATTTGATTTTATAAAATTTAAATATTTATAAAATCTTACAAAAATTAAATATAAACTTACATGTTTAAATAACGTCTACAACTTATTTAGAATATAATGATATGTTAAAATCATTATTAAACTAATTAAATTTCATATAAATCTTTAATTATTAACAAAAATAATTAAATGATTTAATATTTATAACAAATCCCAGAAACCAAACCTTAGATCAATTGAACACCAGATTATGAATTTGTATCTATTTGCTTACGAGAATTATAATTCCTTAAGAGGAAATTTACTAGCTTATCAACATCACACGAGAACTAAGGTGAGTTTACAGCTCCACTTTTACTTTATACTCTTTTTGGGGGAGAGAAACATGCTGTTTTTATAAACTTTACATTACATTGGATTTTTGTAATACTGCATATACTTGATACTATGGTGTATACTGCCCAACGGACCGTTAATATGGACTTAACGAGGTAATTGTTAGTAGTACTACTGGGATTGACATACCCCACCCGGGCTAGTCGCGCTAGCACAACGTTCGTCAAACGGGTGAACGGTTAGCCTAATTACAAGTGTTGTGGTGTGTGATCCACATCCGGGCCTGTTTATTTATTTGATTACATGTCAATTCGGCCGCGCCTTCATACACATAGTGATCATTATGGACTAGCTACCCATTATATGCTTTAATTACAAATTCGGGAATTTCATTATACTTGACGGATTAATAAATCCGGGAATTTCATTATACCTGACGGATTAATAAATCCGGGAATTTCATTATACTTGACGGATTAATAAATCCGGGGATTTCATTTATACTGACCGGATTAATAAATCCGGGGATTTCATTATACTTATCGGATTAGTAAATCTGGGGATTTCATTATACTTATCGGATTAATAAATCCGGGGATTTCATTATACTTATCGGATTACTAAATCCGGGAAATTACATACTTGACGGATTATATAATCCGGGAATTACATACTTGACGGATTACATAATCCGGGAGTTACATACTTGACGGATTACATAATCCGGGAATTACATACTTGACGGATTACATAATCCGGGAATTACATACTTGACGGATTACATAATCCGGGAATTACATACTTGACGGATTTCATAATCCGGGAACTTCATTACTGATAATTACTGTTTTCTGATAAACCTGTGAACTCACCAGTCTTGTACTGAGATTTTTGCATGTTTTCTCTCAGGACATTGATGTGGCACGTTTAGGAGCACAGCATCTACAGCATGTCATTCCGTAATCACCACAAACTGTTTTCAAGATTTAATTTGCATTTACTTTACATAAACTGGATTGGACACGTGTTTGTGTGTTCCAAAACTATTGTTAAATGTTTTACTGTATTCACTTCCGCATTACTTAAACATAATTGGTTTGTTTTATTAAAATTAAGCAAATTAAATGATTTGTAATTATCGAGTCGTTTGATGTAACTGATGCTTATCTGAGATCCTGGTTATGTCACACGCCTAACGGTAAAACCCCGTACGCGGAAAATGAGGGTGTGACAGATTGGTATCAGAGCATTAGTTATAGCGAACTAAAATGAATTTTGCATCTCATCTGCATTGCATTTTAGACTATAGCTGGATTTGCATTAGTTACACACACATAGATTACTAGGTTATGCCTACTAAATTGGTTGCCTGGAAATTTTTGCTTTAACATATCCCTGTGAGCATATGGCTACCGGGATGGTGGCTCCAAGTTGCTGTAAGTCACGGGAGAGTTTGTGTGCATTTGACATCGCCTAAATGTTCTTCGTGATTTGTGTGACACATAGACACCTGTATTCTGGATTTCCTGGCAAAAGGCCCTCGGGCTAAGGCAAGCATATCGCATATATCTCATTGCGAGACCTGGTATGCTTACCTGGGGATTTCTGGGATGAGTGATAAACTATGGTCAATACACAGGTCTCTAAGGCAAATGGGTCAAATTACCTTGGCGTGTCAATGATTCCCAAAACTTTACTGATCCTTTCGTATACTTTGATTAATCAACCCCGATATAATACATACATACTTGGTACTTCCATCATTGATGACCACTGTACTTGACAAGATATGTTAGCCTGATAGGAGGAACCGGGTGATCATGCAAAGCAAATTACCATTACGGGTGCACACGTAATTGTAATTTGTCGTGCATGCTAAGTCCGGTGAATCTGGTCGGGTGGTAACATTGCAGTCAGTATAAGTCATCATTCCTACACCTTGAGCAAGAAAGTCTCGGTCTTCATAGAACATAGCTATTAACTATCTATCAGTTCTACTTGTAGGAATGCTCACCCTTACCTTGAATTTGGACGAAATACAAACCATGACATTTGTGTTAATCCCACGGATTCGGACTGATTCTCTAGCTTGTCTATTTCTTTAAATCCTTGAATTTCTCTCCTTTTCATTTCAAGGCAAAAGGTCTATTTTCATACGACTGATAGCTTTTGATGTTTGGTAATTTAAAGAATGTCTGGAAGAGGACGTGGACGTGGGAGAAGTAACGATCATGAGTATTACAAGTTTCTATTCTATACCCTAGGGTGCTAGGATCATAATTCTAGCATAGTCCTTGCTAAAAGCAATCAAACATTATCAACATTTACTTAAGTCCTGTCCTACTAAGAGCCTTCATGTTAAGTGATGCTAAGGAAAATTAAGATGTTATGTAACTAGTTTAAGTATTATTCAAAGTATATTGTGGATGTGGTGGAAACGCTGCGGGGAACCCTATATATAAACATCACAGGTATACTAAGAATGTGCTTAAACTAGGCTACATAACGATCTTGATGGACCGAAGCATGGATTATTGAAACTTGATGAGTGGAACCATATGTGTTCTTTTTATACTTTGATTCCTATCAAAGCACACACAAATCTTAAATCATAGTCAAGGCATTGTGTGTCTAAATCAAATAATCTTCAAAAAGAGCTTTGAATCGTTATTCGTGGTTTTCAAAATCTCGTCAAAGTCTGTGCCTCACCACCCAGTACATGCAAGGTTGGAAGAGTGGGATGAGTATCTGCTTATCGGAACGCATGTCTTTAACAAAGTTGTGCTGACTTAATGCTGTGATTAGTCGGCGTACTCGCTTTGATTTACGAATCAAACGATTACACTCGGAACATCTCATTGTTATTATGCCAAATCCCTGATTGTCATTTTCATGCTGTATAGCTCATATTACCCCAAATCTCATAAAATATCTTAATGATATTTCAGGATGTCTTCTATCAGCCCTTCTATTACTTCTTCTGAAAACGAATCGAAGCCTGAAAGGATTCTCTTAGCATATCTAGTGCAAACATCTTCTAATACAAAATCTAATCCTGAGGAGGTGATGCTTGATGCACCAGACTCGTTTGAAGAGGAAGAACCCATAGACCCTGTTGTGCACACTCTACCTGCTGTCGCCACTGCACCGATTAATCCTGTGGAACCTAACCCTGCTGCACCTACAGTTCCCATAGCATCTACAGTTGCAAGGAATGCCCCCGAGGCAAGACCCCAACAAGTGAACAACGGAGGAGCCGTGAGACGGACGGCTCGAATTAGAGGGTTCCCGGCAAACAGGATTAGGATCTGGCCGCCCGCCGACGAGACCAACTTAGGGGGCAACTATCCCGATCTACCCCCGAGTCTCTCTAGTTCCTCCAGCAGTGATGACGACCAGGACTGACGTCACACGGGCACTAATGGAGAAATAACGACTGGAAAAAGTCATCTCTAGTTACTACATGCTTTATGTTTAGACCCATCTAGACTATGAGTATTTGCTTATTTGGGGTGTTACTTACGCGCTTGAAAACCTTAGGATTTATGATGATGAAATATTATTATGGCCTTGTTGTTGAGATACTATCCTGAGAAGTCCATATATTCCCTTTGATTGTGAATCGAATGTTCACATCTCATTGTGATGTCGAATCATTTCTTGTCCTTGATTTCGCCTTTCTGATTTAAATTATTCAAGATTTGAACACCATCCTAACAAATTCTGCTATCTCAAACTTTAATCTTAAGCTTGTTAGCATGATCTTTCCTTTGTTACGCCGATGAACTTGAAATTTTCCGAATTCCTAATAAATATTAATTTCCCTTTCGTTGTTAAGTCAAACTTCATACTGCTTGCATCGTGGGAGTTTGCAAGTCAACCTATGACTAAGAACACTCGTATCTCCTAAATGATTCTATCTCATCAAAGCAGGGGAGATCCCCTTACTTTGATGAATCTCTATTACGATAAATGATTTTCCATTTGTTTGTTTTGTGAAATTTCATCCTCGGGATGAGGGCGACTTCCTTATCTTGAGGATTGACTTCAATTATTGGAATTTACATTTCACAAATGACATGATATCATCAAAACAGGATTGAAACCCGTATTTTGGTGACAAATGTCAACCTTCGATTGTTTTCTTGTTATTATCAAGATAAGCATGAATTCCATACCTTGTTGACTAATCTCAACTCTTGATCTTCAACTTACCATGGTTGTAATCAAGTAACGAGAAGGATGAGGTAACTTGAAAGGATAACCAATGTTGGTAATTCGACCTATCAAACCAAAGCATGATCTCGGAACCTGAAAGGAGACCCAATCGTTTCAGGTTGATTTTTATTCTAAGCTTGGAGCACTTAACTTCTTAAATTGATTTATCTCCCTTTATCCTCATTTGACCTAGCTATATGGAATCATTTATTCCTTACCTATCGACTTTCATTTTGAGCTATCATCAAAACGTGATTGTGCGATGGTAGCCTTCCTAAACACTCTCTCTGTGAAGATATTGTCAACTTATGTTCATGACTTTCTAGTCATACAAATGTTCTCAGCTGTGCTTATGGTTTGTTGAAACTGCGTATGTAAACGTACTTAAATATTGCTACCTTGCAAAGCATGTTTCCTATTGTTCAAGTCACTTCTTGAATCGCTTTTGAATCCTTAAGCTTGAAATCATTAAATTTCTATTTGAACAACAAGACTTTAAAAGAGAAGTTCTGGAGAGAGTTACCAGTAAAGAGAGGAATTACTTTTGAGACTGAGTTATTTGGAGCCAAAACATTCTTAATATATGTTGAACCCATGTTCAGCAAAGATGGGGAGGAAATTGGTGTTAATTACATGGGCATGGAAATCACTGATCAGGTGAAAAAGAGAGAAAAGATGGCAAAACTAAGAGAAGAAATAGCTGTACAGAAGGTCAAGGAGACAGAACTTAATAAAACTGTTCATGTTACAGAGGTAACGATGAGAGCAAAACAAATGCTAGCAACCATGTCACACGAGATGAGATCTCCATTATCAGGGGTCGTTAGCATAGCAGAAATTCTATCAACAACAAAACTTGATAAAGATCAGAAACAACTTTTGAGTGTCATGTTGTCTTCTGATGATCTAGTCCTTCAACTTATTAGTGACATCCTCGATTTTTCCTAAGTTGAGTCAGGAGTTCTGAGGTTGGAGGCCACAAAATTTAGGCCAAGAAGAGGTGATGTCCCAGTGGAGGTTAATGGTGATGTTTTACGGATTAGACAAATTCTCACCCACTTGATCAGCAATGCCATCGAGTTTACCCACCAAGGAAAGGTTCAGAGTAATCTTTATGTAAAAGCAAACCATTATCTCACAACGTCGAGAAATTAACCTGCATCCGTTTCAAATATTCGTACACCGTGGTATGACGTTAAAAACATCAATCGTTATTCTGAATGATTGATTCATTTTCTGTTTTAATAATATTCTTAACCATCATTGTGGACCCATTTCAAGATCTTCGCATAGCGTATTATTCTTAGACCGATGGTTGGTCAAAGGAGAAATACATATTCATAAGATATGCGTTAAGGTCGTTTCATATGGTGACGTTTGGGATTCTTAAATTCCAACGGGTAACTTTTCTTATCATTGCTGGTCTTTTAATGATTTCTAGACTTCACCTTACCATGAAATTATATTCTAGAAATTTAAACAACTAAAGCATAGCAAAATTCCGATTTGTCAGAGTTCGGTGGAACTCCCGGCGTGGTCCTGAGTTCACTTGGGAATGAGAGGACGAAATGATGCGCAAGTATCCTAACCTATTCAAGAATGTGCCAGTACATCTAAATTTTCGGGACGAAATTCCTCTAACAGGGGGATGATGTGACAACCCAAATTTTTTTTATTTAATATAATGATCATGTAAATTACAATTGTTTTTATGTTTTTATTATTATTT
The DNA here is from genome assembly GCA_024085815.1 of Flaveria linearis. Lineage (NCBI taxonomy): Eukaryota > Viridiplantae > Streptophyta > Magnoliopsida > Asterales > Asteraceae > Flaveria > Flaveria linearis. Next base: position 18,004 of record JABSNV010000804.1, on the reverse strand, counting down.
AATAATAATAAAAACAATAATAATAATAATAATGATATTATTAAAAATAATAATATTAATAATGATAATAATCATAATAATAATAATAATAATAATAATAATAATGTTATTAATAAAAATAATTTATAAAAATTATTAAATTTAATTTATAAAGTCCAAGGGGTGGTTTTTGTAAATTTTGAAACTTGTTTTAAAAAGTTAAATCATGAAATAATAAAACTTCAAACCACAGGGACCATTCTGTAATTTTTGAAACCCAAACCACCCGCCCGTCTCCCCTTCGAAATTCCGGCCAAACCTCCGGCCAAGCTCCGGCGAGATCCAAACACCCGAATTACACGGTTTCAACTCAATCAAAAGGTACCGACATGTTCACGAGGATGATTCGAAATCGGACCCTCTGTTAATTTAGAAATGGTAGTGCGGAATCCACCGAACCCACTTTCGACCGAAAGTTCGGCCGGCCACCCACCATATCACGCACTAAAACTAAACAATAATCAAATTGAACACCCACTAACAATCCTATGACTATTTAAAACCTTCCTTTGAGCTTAATTCAACCAGAAAACACACGAAATCACCCGTTCATCAAACCTTCTTCTTCGCGACCTGCAACTCTACAGAACACCACCCTCCGGCCCTTCTAACTTGCAATTGACATAGGGCTTTGCATCAAAATCATCATGCGAAGCTGTCCACGAGGTTAATTTGATTATCTCGGTCGTTTGCACATCAATTGAACTCAGTCTCAGTCGCGGGCTGTTCATAATCCATTCATCATCAATTCATCACCAATCGGGTAATTAATTACACCTACACACTCGGTTTAATATGGGGAATGAAAGCCCCATGATTGCAGATGCTTTCTATATCGAATCGAACCTCAATTTGGGTGAGGTTCGAACTAGGGCACGAATGGGAATTGGGATTGATTGTGTTTGAGTTTAAAGGAATTAAAAGTGGAGTCTTACCGCGGCCTTGTGCCTTGGTTACTGGTTTGTGTGTGTGATTGTGAACAGGAGGTCAGGGGTTCGAACCCTGCCCCCAACATATTATTTTAAAAGCCTTTTTGGGTCTTATAAAAATATAGAAAAATTCTGAAAAATTATAAAAATAGTTTTTACAAATTTTGGTAATTTTAGAAATTATATAATTAATCTCTGGAAATTTATTTCTTTAAACCTTATTTATTAATTTATTTAAATAATAAATACATATGTAATAAATTGTAATCTTTATTAAAATGGATTTTTAATAATAATTTAAATCATTAAATTATTAACAGACATTATATTATTTATGGATTAATCCTGATAATATAAATGCAAAATTTGATTTATAAAATTTAAATATTTATAAAATCTTACAAAAATTAAATATAAACTTACATGTTTAAATAACGTCTACAACTTATTTAGAATATAATGATATGTTAAAATCATTATTAAACTAATTAAATTTCATATAAATCTTTAATTATTAACAAAAATAATTAAATGATTTAATATTTATAACAAATCCCAGAAACCAAACCTTAGATCAATTGAACACCAGATTATGAATTTGTATCTATTTGCTTACGAGAATTATAATTCCTTAGGAGGAAATTTACTAGCTTATCAACATCACACGAGAACTGATGTGAGTTTACAGCCCCACTTTTACTTTATACTCTTTTGGGGGAGAGAAACATGCTGTTTTTATAAACTTTACATTACATTGGATTTTTGTAATACTGCATATACTTGATACTATGGTGTATACTTGCCCAACGGACCGTTATTATGGACTTAACGAGGTAATTGTTAGTAGTACTACTGGGATTGACATACCCCACCCGGGCTAGTCGCGCTAGCACAACGTTCGTCAAACGGGTGAACGGTTAGCCTAATTACAAGTGTTGTGGTGTGTGATCCACATACGGGCCTGTTTATTTATTTGATTACATGTAAGTTCGGCCGCGCCTTCATACACATAGTGATCATTATGGACTAGCTACCCATTATATGCTTTAATTACAAATCCGGAATTTCATTATACTTGACGGATTAATAAATCCGGGAATTTCATTATACTCGACGGATTAATAAATCCGGGAATTTCATTATACTTGACGGATTAATAAATCCGGGGATTTCATTTATACTGACCGGATTAATAAATCCGGGGATTTCATTATACTTATCGGATTAATAAATCCGGGGATTTCATTATACTTATCGGATTACTAAATCCGGGAAATTACATACTTGACGGATTACAGAATCCGGGAATTACATACTTGACGGATTACATAATCCGGGAATTACATACTTGACGGATTACATAATCCGGGAATTACATACTTGACGGATTACATAATCCGGGAATTACATACTTGACGGATTACATAATCCGGGAATTACATACTTGACGGATTTCATAATCCGGGAACTTCATTACTGATAATTACTGTTTTCTGATAAACCTGTGAACTCACCAGTCTTGTACTGAGATTTTTGCATGTTTTCTCTCAGGACATTGATGTGGCACGTTTAGGAGCACAACATCTACAGCATGTCATTCCGTAATCACCACAAACTGTTTTCAAGATTTAATTTGCATTTACTTTACATAATCTGGATTGGACACGTGTTTGTGTGTTCCAAAACTATTGTTAAATGTTTTACTGTATTCGCTTCCGCATTACTTAAACATAATTGGTTTGTTTCATTAAAATTAAGCAAATTAAATGATTTGTAATTATCGAGTCGTTTGGTGTAACTGATGCTTATCTGAGATCCTGGTTATGTCACACGTCTAACGGTAAAACCCCGTACGCGGAAAATGAGGGTTGTGACATTTTTACAAAACAAACCCGGAGTTTTTAAACAACGAGATCTTGATAAGAAACAAGCCTTTTTCAAAACAATAATTTTTAAAACGAAAGTTTTTAAAATAGTTAAAATGTTTTATCAAGCTAATCAATGCACTTTTATAAGCGTTTTACGGTTTCTAACTCTTCATTAATAAATATTTAGTATTTTCCTTATTTAACTCGTGTAATTCATGGGGTTAATACATGGGGTTATAGACTGGTGTTGTTATATAAAAGAAATTATAATTACATCTAACATAAACCAAACTATTATATGCAACAAGAGGAATCAAAACAAAAGAATTGGATCATATTTGACCGAGTGCCATAATAAACTGAAAGATGTATGATTCCCTTGATTCATCTTATGACATTGACGAGATCTTTACAATTCTTCGCTTAAGTACATGCGAGATTCAAGTTTTTTTTTCTGAGTAAAATATTAAAAAATTTTCTTCCTTGTGGTAGGATTTTAATTTTTTTCCTTTAAAGTTAAAAATAGTGAATGAGATTTTCTCGCTGATGTGATGAGTGTAAGTGGATTTAGGACCATACAGTGTGTGTGAAGGGTATTATATAATTTGCGTATTTGTATTTCGTGCTCAAAGCATTGGTTAGTTGGACATGTATTTGACTTAATTGGGATCCTATGGTTCGTTTTTTTCTCTATGTGTAGTTAAACTATTTTTATACTCTACACACTATAAAATTATAATTGCTATTATACAATCCCGTGTAATACACGAGATTATAATCTAGTTACATATTAATTCGTTAAATGATCACAATTTGTTAAATACTTAAGTAGTTGATTATATGATAAACACAATAATAAACAACACCAAGTATGTTATTTGATCATCTCATATTGCATAACTACTATTCAAGTACAATCACAAACACTATAATGGAAGTTAGGCGTGTTCACATTTGAGTACCGAATCACAATGGTAATAGAGAAATTATGTAAACCGAAGATCAAATTAGTTTTTCATCTTTCGGTTCCTGTCTATCATCATTCGGTATGGACCCCGACCTACAATTTATGTTTTATACAAAGATTCTGTAAAATGTCATTTCACATAAAAAAATTTTAATATTATATTAAACCGATCAATTTTGCTTTTTTCTAGTTTCCAATCGAAACAAAACCAAAATACATTATAGGCTAGTCAGTAGAGCCAGTACTAATCTCTTACTAATAAATAAAATAAATCCGGACACTTGTCACCATTATAGACCATCTAATAATTGGTTTTCCCGCTTCTCTCTCTCTTAATTATAATTATTAATTTATTAATGCTATAATAGTTATTATTAATTAATAAATATCCATAATTAAAATTTCAAATATGTTAACTTTAAATTTTCAAATATCAAATACATGAGTTTATTCAATCCGTATAATATTTATAATATTTAAGACATAACTTTTTATTATAAAGCATGTAACAGTAAATTTATTTGGTCCGTGTATCACACGGGATTGTAACCTAGTTGAAGTATAAAAAAGAACCGTATTAGAAAGCAAAACCGGTATTGAAACCAGTTTGATAAAAACCGGTACGGGGCAACCCGTCGGTTTAGTTTTTCCGACCCAAACCAGTTTAGGAACCGGGTTTATACTTTGCAGGTATGTGAAGATAGTTTAGTGGCCAAAGTATGAAAAAAGAATTTAAATGTTTTCTTTTCTCCCAAGACTTCTTCCCCAATCTTATTATTATTGTTCCTTCACACCGGCAACGTTGCTTCCGGCGTCCGTTTTCTCCTCCGATCTCCGTCGTCGATACTTGTTATCTCTGGTATATCTTCGATTTGCTTCTATTTCTTTCGATTAAATTCAAAAGTTCTTATTTCAGTTTGAGTTACTGTTTACTCGATTTGATGATATCGTGTATCTTACTTCAATTACGACTTAGGGCTTTCCCCCATAGCTAATTCGTGCGTATGTTTACCTAGTTCCACTCATTGTTAGTATAATCATCTGTTTTTCGGCAATTCTTTTCTGCTTTGATGCGACAATGACTTTTAGGGCTTCGTAGTGTTCTTATTCTTGATCTTGATCTGAATTGAAAGTTCACCTAGGGTTCGTCCGTTTTCGTTTCAATTTTGGGTTTTATAGCCCACTAAGTGAATAGGAAAGGGCCCACAAAAGGGCGAAAATTGATGAAAATGAGATGAACAAATTATCTTGGTATATAATTTTTTTCTGTTCATTGATGGTTTTTATGGCATATATAAGCTGTCCGAGAATTGATAGTTTTTAATTTTCTCTGATTTCTCTGCTATATATAAGGTTGGCTTAGTTGTATGTTCAATTGCTTTGTTTTTGAGCATTTATTGACATCCTTTGTTAGAGCTTTCTGCTCTCGATGGTGAGGACACTTTTCTGTCATTATGATTATCATGAAACTCTAATGAAAAATTGCTTTTATTTTCATCATTGAATCCGAGTACATCATGATCGCAAACATTTGGAAGTGAACCAGGCTTTAGGATTGTGCACTGGATTATCACCAGCAAATTTCGTCCTTATTAGTTATATTGAAACTTCTAAGTTGCTTATTTTCAAAGATATGAGAGATGTAACTTGATTATGCTGATGTTGCTATGTCCTTCTTCATGAACATTTATGTGCTATGTCCTTCACTAACAGTTACGTCACAATAATATGAATCCATTTATCTATGAGCCGTGTGTGTATTATTACATGTATTGCCTGTGTTGCTTTGGGGTCATTTAGCACTCTGTTGTCAAAAGCCCACAGGCGTGCACCTAGGTCCTTAGGAGCAGCCCAGTGCAGTCTTGTTGCCTAGCTTCAAAAGCTCTATTTTCAGGTGCTCAAACACATTTTTGCAGCCAAATATTGTTTGAACAAGTCTGAAACAATTACAGTAGCCCTAAACAAGGTTGGAATCAATCTAAACAACCTAAGCTAGACCAAAACAAGCCTAAAACCTTACAAGTTATATTTTTATGCTACGCGCCTTGCTGCCTTGCTTAAAAAACCCCTTGCTTTTTAAGCTTCTTGAGCCTAGGCCCAAGGCTCATCCTTTGCGCCTTATGTGAACCTTGCACCTTGAGTGCACCTTGCATCTTCAACAACTATGATTTAACATTATGGAAGTTGAGCTATTGCTATTTCATTGATATTACATGTTAATTTTGGTGTCTTTAGTGATTACACAAAAACGACGTAACTTGGACAAGACATTTGTTTTTCTTTTTATTATTTTTTCTTTTGTAGTTATTGAATGCTTGGTTATGACGGTTTGTAGTATCTTAAATTTGCTGCTAGCTCATAATCAGGACTAGGATCTTGGATACAAGTAATTGTTTTCCATGCAAGTTTGTTCCATTCCACCGATAAGCTTTAAGTTGAATTAATTATCTCATCAAATATGTTTTGATTTCATTGACCTTCATTACAAGTTGAACTTTCAACTGCATAATTATGCAATTATGCTTTTATGACATCAAAGTTTAGGGTTTGCCTACTTTGCTATAAGATTGCAATTTCACATCATTAAAATTAAGCATATTAAAGCTTTATGGAAAAGTTTATAGATCTTATAATGTTTTTTTCTCAACTGTAAACACTTGTATTGATATACTGTCTTGTTACAAAGACTGACATTTGTTTTTGTTTCTTTATTGTTTGGGATTGGGTAATGTAGTTACTTTCGGATGCTAAATTTAAGCCTTGAAGATGTTAGGCTATGTGTTCTGGAAACAGTTATATCATTGCTGTGACTTAAATTTACGATAATAAAGTTTTTATGTTTGATGAAGAGGTTCTGCTACTACTAATCTGATAGTTCAAGAATTTGAAAATCAGTTTTAGATTCACTGCATCACAGGTTCACAACTTGTCATATAAAAAAAAGGTTATTCAATCAGTTAATTTATTAAATAATTATAATTGTTTGAACACTCAAACAGTTGAATATTGATTCATGCAACTTGGAACAGGAGAAGCACATCAACACTCGATTTTGTACAGTCCGTTTATGATAGTTCTTTATCTGATTCCACTGTTTCTACCATATAATCACTTTTAAAACACACGACCAAGCATCCACTTTATTCGCTTTCATGTTATATTTATGTTTAATCTGATTTCATCCAGCCTTTATCTTGATAGTTTTATTATTTCCTGCAGTTTTCAGCATAAAGATGTCATCTTCACATCTTCCCGCTACGTCCGAATCACTTGACCTAGCTTCAGAAGCCAAAACCGATCTGAGGCTATCACATACTCTACCAGGTCCTGGACAATCCTGCATCTTCTTCTGAAGCCCTGCGGGTCAAAGAACAAGCAATCACAAAAATTTCAGAACTACTCAGGGAAGAAAATAGAGGGGAGGATCTGCGTGGGCTTCTGACCACATTAAGACCATTTTTTGCACTCATCCCCAAAGCTAAAACTGCAAAAATTGTTAGGGGAATCATAGATTCCGTTGCCAAATACCAAATTCCACAGATCTTCAAATATCATTATGTAAAGAAATGGTAGAATGGACCCGGTCTGAAAAGCGCACCTTTTTAAGGCAACGGGTTGAGGCCCGGCTTGCTGCATTGTTGATGGATAGCAAGGAGTATTCAGAAGCTTTGACTCTCCTTTCGGGTTTGGTCAAAGAGGTTAGAAGATTAGATGACAAATTGCTTCTTGTTGACATCGATTTATTGGAAAGTAAACTACACTTCTCATTAAGAAATCTCCCAAAAGCAAAAGCTGCATTAACTGCTGCTAGAACAGCTGCAAATGCAATCTATGTACCTCCAGCTCAGCAAGGCACCATTGATTTACAGAGCGGAATTCTTCATGCTGAAGAGAAGGATTATAAAACTGCTTATAGTTATTTCTTTGAAGCTTTTGAGGCATTTAATGCACTTGATGATCCAAGGGCTGTTTATAGTCTTAAGTATATGTTGCTTTGCAAGATCATGGTGAACCAGGCTGATGACGTGGCAGGGATTATATCTTCAAAAGCTTTGAAGTTTTTAGGTCCAGAACTTGATGCAATGAAAGCTGTTGCTGATGCTTACGCTAAGAGGTCGTTGAAGCTGTTTGAAACTGCCCTTCAGGATTTTAAATCCCAGTTGGATGAAGACCCTATCGTTCATAGGCATCTTTCTTCCCTCTATGACACGCTTTTGGAGCAAAACTTGTGCAGGTTAGTGTTATGAATTTATGATCTTAGTTCTCACCGTCGATACGTGCTAGCAATCAAAATAGACAGGCCGGCTAGGCTGGGTAACGGGTTAAGATGGGTATATTTGTTTTGGTTGGGTTGTGACCTACTATTTTTTTTTTACAAGCAACTAGCGTCAAAGATGATTACAAACTTTCATCATTTCAATAGTAAACTAATCTTTTTGGGTGACTTTGGAGTTCTGACCTGTTTGACTGATTTTCTTTATAGCTACTCTCTCTGATTTACTTGTTTGAACTGTTGGAGATTAGAATAACACCTGTTAACCCAATCACAGGTAAATGGGTCAAATTGCCACATCTACCAGGAACCTCACTCTAATTAGTATATATCTTTTAAACATATTTGGCAGACTGGGTTACAGGTCAAGCCATGTAATCTTTTTTACATGTGTTGGATCAGGCCGTGTCTGAGAACACTCGTGTGTCCAAAAATATTGTTTGCATAAATATCTAGTTTGTGATGGTATTCCAAAATTTATTCTAGTCCTGTAATAATCTAGTTCTGTGTAAAATTGTTCCGGATGTTTTGTACTTTAAAAATACACTTTTGGTGAACTATGACGGTTTTCCATGGTCATATATCATATATCGTACGTTTGAATATATGTTGATTCGCTAGCGTTATAGCTTGTAGCGAGCCAGGGGTCTCCTTGGAAGCGGTCTCTCTACCTATCCGGATAGAGGAAAGACTTGCCACCACCTACCCCTCCCAGACCCTGCTCCTGAGTGGGATATACTGGGTTTGTTTGTTTGTTTGTTTAATTTCTTTGAGTTTACCTGTTGAAGCTAATTTCATGACTAAATGTTATGCTATGCAGGTTGATTGAACCGTTTTTCAAGGGTGGAGATAGCTCACATAGCGGGTTTGATTGAGCTTCCGGTGGAACACGTGGAGAAGAAACTGTCACAGATGATACTGGACAAAAAGTTTGCTGGAACGCTGGATCAAGGTGTTGGCTGTCTCATCATATTTGAGGACCCAAAGACAGATGCAATCTTTCCTGCAACTCTTGAAACCATTCAAAACATGGGCAAGGTTGTTGACAGCTTGTTTGTCAGATCTGCCAAGATCATGGCTTAAAATCTTACAAATTAAATCATACTTTTCTTTTCTATTTGTTTTAGATCATTTTACTTTTTATTTGTACCCTGATTATGTTTGACTTTGTTAGATGTCTTCTTAATCTTCTTCTTTATCTTGAGACTTAAGTTCATGTATTGGAAACTTTGTGTAAGACCAAAATCACTTTCTGTTGTATTCACTCATTTCACCCGTATCTGTCTTGAGATTGACCCGTATTAATATACGATCCATGTGCGCTTACATTTGTATACTCACGTGTAGATGTGTAGGGGATCATGCTTTTTATTTGCCTCACATCCAGACTCGGTATGATTGCGGTTACTCAGTTTTATAGGCAAAATATTAGTTGTGTTGGTAACCTGTTTTGACATTTTCAGAAACTAAAGCTGTAAAATTATTGATCCATGTAAAATCAATCAACCGTTGGGTTAATGTTTAACAAAAGGTGAACATATATTTATTCATACATTAACCTTTGTGTTACTCATTTGTCTATACTAGTCAATCAGGTTGGCAGTTTGTTGTAGTCGGTTTACTTTAAAAAATATGTAACTTCTTATTTTAAATTAAAATAAGTTGATGAGTTGATTGTTTGATGAAACAGGTCAAATAGTTTAATCCGAACATGATTTGTTTAATTAAACATACAAAATAAAATAATTTGAACATGATCTCTTAATTAAACAGTCTTATAATAGGTTAACCCGAACATGATCCGTTTGACTAAAGTCAGTACCAGTGTGCTGTCAAATTGTTTTGATTTGACCCATTTAACCGGTTTAAATCAAATCACTAAAAACTTTTATTGTTTCTACTTAAAATAATATTAGTGAATAAACGTATCAAATCCGACGAAGATTTCCATATCAATATACATATTTTCGTTCACAACATGTGACACTACAATAACTAATGTAACTAATTCAAACATAACTTACACTTTACATACTGTAACATGAACTAAAGATAAAACACATACTCCAAACATTTCCACATAAAACTGTCTAGGATCTAACTTCAACATCTTCAACAAACATACCATTACACCATCACATCTTTCCTTGATGGATTAGCAAACCGGGCGGAGAAAGACCGACACAAAACATCAGCATTTCCCCTCTCGAACCCTTCGTCAAAGTTCTGCATGTAATCCTCCCGATCATACGTGTAAACAAAGCACATCTTCCTTCTGTTGTTGTTCTTGTTGTTGTTGTTGTTGTTCTTCTTCACGATCTTTCTCCAAAAACTTTTCCATTTCGGTTCAGACTGAAATTTCGATTCTTTCTGCGAGTAATTCCTACCCAGTCGGATACTACAACTTCGAGATTTGCAGAGTTCCAATGTCCATTGCAAACAGCAAGAGAAAGATCTTGGTTTCTCACTTATGAACATTCATTAGTTCACACACATACATATAGATATATATGTTATATGTGTGTATGTGTATTCTTTTTCTAGTTTTATAAAAGTAAAAGTAACCTAACTAAAAATATACCTACACAAGATATGGAATTTTATTGCTTTAGTCGCAAGGCTTTAATTTAATTTAATTTATTTATAGAGGAAAGAATTGAAGCCAGCTTATCAAGAACGGCTTGGCTTTGATTTGAACAACTAATTTTCTTAAATAAAAATAAAAAAAAATTTTGGTGCTTAGCATACCTCTGGTTTTACGCATGATTCAGGGAAGGACAAGTGCCCTTTAAAATCCTATGTAGCAGTCTTATCCTATACTTTTAAATATGTAACGGCTAAATACATGTGTTTGAAACAACCACTAGTATAACTTAGTGACAAATATATATGTTTTTTTTATTTTTGAAGTGGCATGTTTAAATTCACTTAAGACATGTAAACATAAATTTAATTTTAAGTAAAGTATGAGTAATTAGAGCCGTTAAAAAGTTATTGTGTTTAAAACAAAGAAAGTTGGAAGGAAGTTTAATTATTGTTTATTAGTTAAATAAATAAGAAGCTATGTGGCTCTAAAGTGAGTGGCTCGGTAAGCTCGGCTCAAAATATTCCAAAGTGCGTGCCGCCGAAAGAAACGTTCAGCTTGTGGTTTTAATCATCAAAATTCGCGAACACACTATAAAAAACTAATGAAATATTGAATATACAACTTTCAATGCATAGGTACTAAGTTACAACAACATCGTTAGACGTTAGTTCCCTGTAAAGTAAATAAATCCTTTCGGCCAGATTTGGAGCCAAACATCATGCAATAATATTTCAGTTGAAAATACAATTATAGCAATAAAAGTAAATCTTTAAATACACACACACATATATATATATATATATGTGTGTGTCTATATATATATACACATATATATACATCGCGTTACACCACTGATGTAACGATTTTTCCTTAGTTTTCAAATTTTCCCCAGTTTTTAAAAAAACTCCACCCTTTTTAGAACCTTTATAATTTTTTTGTATAATGTTATTTTTTAAACAAATTACATCATTAAATAGATCATTTTAATATCTTTAATTTGAGTATAGTCTTGCTATATTTTTTTAAAATTTTTTAAACTTTCGTTTTGAACCACCACTAGTTTTATTACTGTAACTTTAAGTTACAGTGATGACGTCGCTTGCTGTGGACCGCTAGTTGGGTTAAAGGGTTCATGTCTTCCACATCATGGAAGTATTGAATCCTTCCAGATGTCCTCTTGATTATTGCACAATCCCAGTCTGGATCATTTTTCCAGGCCATAATCCTGTTGTCTTCCACAGAACTGGGAGTTGGATGATAGGATCATACAACTGTACGAGAGTTGATTTCTTCTCGGTGATTTCTCGAACAGTTGTTCCCAGAGCCATACTTTTCCGGGGATCACCGCCCTTGGCTCTCTGATGAGTTTTTCCTTTTCCTTGTGCTGATCTTTTGATTCACAGTTACTGGATCAGCAGCAAGTTTGCTTTGTTCTTTTGGATGTGGAGCAGTGGTTCTGAACTTAACTCCCGTTTCCAGTTCCACTTTCATCACATGCTCCATCATCCTCCGCAGCTCACCAGTAGTTCTACCTTTAAGTTCATGCGGCTTGTAATTGGACCCTGTAACCAGCAAGTCATATTGTACTTTGAAAGTTTTGCTGTGTCACAGTGGCCCAAATCTTTCCTTATTTTCTCCAATGATTGAAAGTGGTAAAGGCTTCATAATCACAATTTGGGATTATGAACCTTGCAAATTCAAATTCTTTCAATGCATGGCCATTTCTGTTCTGTTCATCCTCTCAACCATGTCATACGGAACCATGGTTGATGAGGGTCATAAACATGCTGGAATCAGGCCTCTCTTCCAAGATATCAGCAGTTGTTAGAAGGTCATCGGCCTTTCCACCCTTATCAGCAGTAGGAGACTCCATCCTCGTTAATTCCTCCCACTCTTTATCACTTTCTTCTTCTTCTCCGGAGGATATCTTCACAGCAGAAACTTCTACTGAAGGTGTAGGATCAGGAGATGGAACTTTTGATTTCTTTGGGGAGCTTTCTTCTTTTGGTTTTTTTGTGTGGCTCCAAAGTATTTTCTTTTTCGGTGTAGATATCAGCGGCTTAGTAGCTCTACCCGATTGTTTTTCTGTTCAGCACTTGAATCCACTTTTGTTTTCAAATCAGAGAGTTTTCTTTTCAGGCTCTCTATCTCCAGATCCTTTTGCTTTATTAGCTCGGCCTTTTCATTTTGCTCTTGTTTTAAAGTTGCCTCCAACTCCCGTTTGTTTGGAACAATGCATCAATAATTTCATTGTTGCATTGTGCATCTTCTCTCAGTCTTTTTAAACTGGCATCCTTCTTTGTCAGTTCTTCATCCTTTTCTTGGATAACCCCGTACAGCT
>JABSNV010000819.1:0-60412 GCA_024085815.1 Flaveria linearis | reverse complement strand
CAAGTTATTTCAATTATGATGTCTTAAACGGCTAGAAGCCGGCATATTCAAGTGTAATTAACTGAGTTTTAATCGTTCTAAAGATGTTACTAAACTAATCACACACCTAATTTCACCTGGAACCAACTCATTCCTCAATCATCACTCACAAAAACACCAAGCTAGCAACGTAATCGAAAGCTATCCTCTGCAAACCCCACACCAAAATTAACAGAGGACTATCAATCATAAGCCTCATTGGAAACTATTGGTGCAAGGAATTCGAGCATAATCAACCCAAACCTAGTGAATCAAAGCACCACAACCGCGACCCTTGTTCGAACTCGTACCACGGTTGTTCGTCAAATTAACAGGTAATAAACCCCCTTCTGATTTGATTTCATGTCGGGTATAAAAACCCTTGTTAATTTCAATTCCGAATCAGTTTCGTGGATCAATTGTGGTAATATTGATTCTAGGGATCTTAGTCTAAAATGGGGATTTCTGGGAGGTGGCTTTTAAATCAAAGAGTTCATTTGATAACACCAGTTGAGCCGTAGCCCAACGGTTAAAACAAGAGTTGTTAGGCAGGAGGTCCCGGGTTCGACCCCGACCCCCTGCCAATATTTTTTTAATGGTTTTAGCGACATTTTAAATTTCAAAAAATGTTTAAATATTATTATTAATAATATAAAAATCATTTTTAACCAAGAAACAAATAAAACTATTTTCCTTTTAATTTTCTTTGGAATGGTTGGTAATAAAGTTTTAATCCTTATATTTTAGAATGATATATAACTATTATTAATTTTAACCCATAAAGAAATAAATTTCCTTTAAGTCCCAAGAGTTTCAACATTTTTATATATTTATAATTTTAAATTGTATAAAAGAAAATTTATATGTACACATGTGTACACTTATTGAAATTATGGAAATTTGTAATCATTTAAGCCTACAAAATATTATTTTTACTAACTTGAAATCGCAATAAAATCATTTAATTTTTAAATAGCTATAATATAATGAATTCATTATTGTTATAAAACTTGGTTACAAATTTATTACATATATTTTAAAAGATAAATATATATGGACCTACTTAGAATGAACACGTATTATAATAATTAGTTAAACTTTTTAATCTATGAAATTACTATTCTATTAAATAGAAAATAATGATCAATTAATAATAAAGTTTTACTTTTATTAATAGTGTCAAACACTAAAATTCTTATTCAAATTATTTAATTACCAAGATAACAATAACTTATGTCTATGAAAATCATGAACAAATGTATATGGACATAACACCAAAATCACCATGATTAACTTAGTACAACGTTTCATTTAGGTGAACGTTAACGAATCCTCGACGTTATATACAAGTCTTATTATTTGTTCATCCTTTATTATCAAGTGAGTATTTCTATACCCCTTTTTCATATTTTCACACTTTGGGGTGAAACATGTTACGTTATAATCATTGCACTTGTAAACGTTTGATTCTTGTAAACTTATGGCAATTTACTTGTGTGTTGTGGTTAGTTGAACCTTGTAGCTACCATGTAATGTCGAATATATGTACAATCATTAATTATTGCTAGCCTGGCGACGTCATAGATCTATGGTCCTGACAAGCCTGCTTGGTTGATCCAAGTACACTTAGCTAATCTTATATACTGTAAACGTTTGAGACTTGTAAAACTTTGTCAAGGTTTGATTGTGCATTCTGTCTTACATCCCTAGTTACTTTGTTCTCTAATTTACAACATGAATTGCCATCTTTTATATACTTATGTATTGAAAACTATGAAATCTCACCAACATTATTGTTGACCTTTTATTTTTAACATGTTTCAGGAAATACTCAAGTTTGATTGCCACTTTTGAAGCTTGTTCACACATAGGAATGGACCTAGTTAAAAATGAATGAGCTTGTTATATTTCTTATTATGCTTGTTAATTTCTTTATTTAAGACATATGTTTGTAATGTTACCTTTGAAACTTATTAATAATATTTGGATTTAATAATAGCGTTATGTGGCTATGAACGATCTTAACTCTCACATCTCGACGTTTCCGCCGTCAAGATTGGGTGTGACAGATTAGTATCAGATCCCATAACTATAGGGATTTAGGTTATTAGAAATGGTGACCTAGACTATAGTTTATGCATGAACCTTATAGAATGATATTCATCTTGTAAATATACATATGGTTTGCATGCTACATAATGCTATGCCTTCTTATGTGCAACTTGATGCTTAGCATAGGACCTTGTAAATATTTAAACTTTGTTACTTGTCTTCCCTAGACTTATCCTTGACTCTTTGATCCCCCCGACTAATGAAACTTTCCTGAACTTGTTCTCGACGACATATGGAATATACATTTATTATCGTGGGTTAATTCCTTAGACTCTATGTCTAATCTATGAAAATCTCATCAAGGTTTTGATTTCATGAACCTAAGAAATTTGTGTGACACAGACCACCTGTATTCTGGATTTCCTGGCAAAAGGACTTCGGGCTAAGTCAAGCATATCGTATAATCTCATTGCGATACCAGTTATGCTTACCTGGGGATTTCTGGGATGAGTGATAAACTATGGTCAACATTCACAAGTTTCTGAGGCAAATGGGTCAATTTACCTTGACGTGTCAACGTTTTCAAATGGTAATGCGTTACCAAATGGAACCATCCGGTTTATATTCAAAATATCAAAAATCCTTGATTCCTTGGACTGATTTATCATTAAACTCTAATATATTCTCATTCCTATCTTACGTAATGAGCTCGTTAATATTGAACTCGTTATACTTCTCAATTTCTACGTTTAAACATCGTTATATGTTGTGTGCCTTATGTAACTAACTTTATACCTTGATTAACATGTACATGAATCTTAATATATCCAAAGATATTGGTCGTCTAACCAAATGGTTTTCAAACCTTAAAATTTTTTACTTAGGGTTTCTCAAATACCCTTAAAGTGTGTCCCATAACTAAAATCATGCAATGCCGAAAGGTGGAATACCTGCATCTCGGGATACTTTGTCTAGGCAAGGTGCACACATAAATTGATTCAACCATTGGATCCGTTTATCTAACCTGTAACTCATGAGATGGGTGTTCACTTATAGGTACACGTGACTTCCGTAAAGTTATGGTTGATGTAACACTTTGAGAAGTCAACGCAATTTGCATTTATTTTGAATCAAACGTTTACATCTCATTGTTGTGTTGAATTATTTCCGTCATTGATCTTGTTTTCTGACTTAAACCATTCAAGCTTTAGGAACCTAATATAATTAACTTTGTTATCCCGAACTTTAACCTTAATTCTAGCAAACATGATTTTCTTTTCCTGTCAATGTTACATTGATGTAATTTGAAGTTTCTGAATTTCTAGCCGATATTCTCTTCGTTGCTAAGTCGAGCGTTGTAAAATCTTCTAACCGTTTTGCATCGTAGGCAATGCAAGAGTCCGCAAGTCAACTTATGACTAAAGACACTCGCATCTCCTAAATGATTCTATCTCATCAAAACAGGGGTGACTCCCTTACTTGGGTGATGATTTCCATTCGTCGTCATTGTTCTTATGAAATTGCATCATCAAGACAGGAATGAATTCCTTACCTTGATGACCATTTCTCTTTCTTGTTCTTACGAATTCGTATTTTGTCAGTGGAATTACCTCCTTGAAATAGGAGTAAAATTTCGTATCTCGATGATGGTTTTCAATTTTTCTATTATGTGTTTATGAAATCTCGTTCTCTGAATCGGGGTGATTTTCTTGTTTTGAGGACAGATTTCAATCATTTCCCTTTGGAACTCGTATTTCACGAATAAAATGACCTCACGAAATAGGATTGAATCCCGTACTTTGGTGGCAAAGGTTAATTCTTGATTGTTTTCTTGTTATTATGAAATTCAATCATCAAGATAGGCGTGAAATCCATACCTTGATGATAATTTCATCTGTTTAAAATTTTATGGATATATTTTCCTCAAATGGAATGACCTCATCAAAATAGGAGTGAATTCTGTACTTTGATGAAGTTTTTCATTTTGCTATATTTTGTATCTATAAAACTTCACCGTTAAGATAGGAGTGATTATCCTTACCTTAATGATAAGTTACCATAATTTATTCTTATGGATCCTTAACAATGAGTTAGGGTCAAACTCTTGCTTGGTAGTTAAGAGTCATACTTTGGGAAAAACACCACCAAGCTAGGAGTGATAACCACATCTTGGTGACTATTCCTATTCCTTGATCTCAAACTTACCAAGGTTTTAAGACTTCAATTGACAAGAAACATGTAATACTTGAAGGGTGAACACCGTTATCTGATTAATCGATGATAGTTTCTAACCAGTCAAGCTAAAGCATGATTCCTGAACTCAAAAGAGGTCGTTGTCACTTTAGGGTAACCCTAGTTCCAAGCCTGGAACATCTAAATTTTAAATCGATTTCTCTTCTCACGCTTTTATATTTCCACCTGACGTTTGATCCAGCTTTATGGAACCTTTTAATTCTTACTTATCAACCTTCATTCTGGGTTATCACTAACGCTTGATTGCACGATGATAACACTCCTAAAACAAACCTTCGCACAAGATTAAGCCATTATAAATCTATGTCATGCTTTTCTGGTTATACCAATGTACGGTTATGTTCATGGGTTTGATGAATCTCATGTGCAAGCCGTACTTGGAAAGCTATTGGTGATTGTCTTTATCGTCAATATTCTAAATTATTTAAATTTTGATCCGATCATGAACGACATCTTTGTTCCATTCTTTACCCATAATTAAAAATGCAATTCTCATTATTTTGGATAATCTTTGAACTTCTAATCTTGAAAATCTCTAAACCTCTATCTTGATTGCGACTCACAAGACTTTGTTATTACATTCATTCTGATGTGGACATAGCTTGGGATATGTTCCAAATTGCCTCGTATTTCTTGATGAAATAATGACGGTTGGTGCATTATTGATCGATTGACTAGTTTCGCGTATTCCATAACTCATGTGAGATAACGAGTCGAGAACTTGACTCGTACTTACCTCAAATAGTCGGTCAACGTGGTGTGTCGTTAAACATCGATCGTTAATTTGGGATGATCCACCTTCTGTTATTAGCAATGTCTCTAACCATATTTGGGAACCAAATCAAAATCTCAGCATATCGTATCATTCTTAATCCGACGGTTTCACCGAAGGAACAATATCATGTTCACTAGATATGCGTTAACTTGTGTCATTACATATAGTGGCACTTGGGATTCTTAAATTTCATCAGTCAAAATTTCATACAATTACGGGATTTATTCATTGATTTCAACACGTCACCTTATTACATAATTTCATTCTAGGTGTGGAGAGTAGTGTGACTTATAAGTCCAATATACCTCAGGAACTCATCATCGTTTTCAATGTTTCATGTGTCAAATCTCAAAGATTTACATTGCTGTAACTTTCATATTCCATTGGAAGAGTTCAAATTCGGATGCACCATAAATCGCAAAGTGAAGCATCCAACCCGTAATCAAACGTCAACCACAGTCCGTTAGTACACTTATCTTTTATCATAAGTCTTCTGTTCGTTTAAGTTTCATTCTTAATTTCGGGATGAAATTCTTAAAAGTTGGGGAGACTGTGACCTTTCGTAATTTTGTTAAATGTTTGTTAACGTCGTTATTTCTTGTAAGAGTTTGATTGTTATTAATGCAATTACGAGGATTCATTTGTAAAATCTTGATGTAATTAAATGTTGGATAATTAATGTTAACAATAATAATAACAATAAAAATAATAATAACATAAATAACAATAAACATAATAAGTGTTAACTCTTAAAAGAAAATGAAAATAATATAAGTTTATTATCTTATAACTTGTAATTAACTAGTTTTTACATAAATATTAACATCTTAAAACCTTAGGGACCAAACTGTAAATTTAATTAAAACAAAAACTTAAGTTTTGGTGACAATTAGGCAAACACATAAACTACAGGGACCAAATTTCAAATAACTAAAACCCAACCCCCTTTCTTCCCCGTCGGCCGATTCCGGCCAAGAATCCGGCCAAGTCCGGCCAACACCAACCGTGTTAATCCTCGATTAGAAACCGCAATAAAACCACTTCATTACAACCACCTATCGGTTTCGAACCCCATCTTGAAGTTAATTCGAATTTAAGTGACGGTTTCATCTTAAACAGTCACAACCAAGTTATTTCAATGTCTGAAACGGCTAGAAGCCGGCATATTCAAGTGCAATTAACTGAGTTTTAATCATTCTAAAGATGTTACTAAACTAATCACACACCTAATTTCACCTGGAACCAACTCATTCCTCAAATCATCACTCACGAAAACACCAAGCTAGCAACGTAATCGAAAGCTATCCTCTGCAAACCCCACACCAAAATTAACAGATGACTATCAATCATAAGCCTCATTAGAAACTATTGGTGCAAGGAATTCGAGCATAATCAACCCAACCTAGTGAATCAAAGCACCACAACCGCGACCCTTGTTCGAACGGTATCCACGGTTGTTCATCAAATTAACAGGTAATTAAACCTCCTTCTGATTTGATTTCATGTGGGGGATAAAAACCCTTTGTTAATTTCAATTCCGAA
The DNA here is from genome assembly GCA_024085815.1 of Flaveria linearis. NCBI lineage: Eukaryota > Viridiplantae > Streptophyta > Magnoliopsida > Asterales > Asteraceae > Flaveria > Flaveria linearis. Next base: position 53,772 of record JABSNV010000819.1, on the reverse strand, counting down.
TCTGTTTCGTGGATCAATTGTGGTAAAATTAATTCTAGGGATCTTAGTCTAAAATTGGGGATTTTCTGGGAGCTGGCTTTAAATCAAAGAGTTCATTTGATAACACCAGTTGAGCCGTAGCCCAACCGGTTTTAAAACAGAGTTGTTAGGCAGGCGAGGTCCCGGGTTCGACCCCGGCCCCCTGCCAATATTTTTTAATCGGTTTTAGCGACATTTTAAATTTCAAAAAATGTTTAAATATTATTATTAATAATATAAAAATCATTTTTAACCAAGAAACAAATAAAACTATTTTCCTTTTAATTTTCTTAGGAAAATTGGTTAATAAAGTTTTAATCCTTATATTTTAGAATGATATATAACTTATTATTAATTTTAACCCATAAAGAAATAAATTTCCTTTAATTCCCAAGAGTTTTAACATTTTTATATATTTATAATTTTAAATTGTATAAAGAATTTTATATGTACACATGTGTACACTTATTGAAATTTATGGAAATTTTTATAATCATTTAAGCCTACAAAATATTATTTATTACTAACTTGAAATCGCAATAAAACTCATTTAATTTTTAAATAGCTATAATATAATGAATTCATTATGTTATAAAACTTGGTTACAAATTGTTACATATATATTTAAAAAGATAAATATATATGGACCTACTTAGAATGAACACGTATTATAATAATTAGTTAAACTTTTTAATCTATGAAATTACTATTCTATTAAATAGAAAATAATGATCAATTAATAATAAAAGTTTTATTTTATTAATAGTGTCAAACACTAAAATTCTTATTCAAATTATTTAATTACCAAGATAACAATAACTTATGTCTATGAAAATCATGGAAATGTATATGGACATAACACCAAAATCACCATGATTAACTTAGTACAACGTTTCATTTAGGTGAACGTTAACGAATCCTCGACGTTATATACAAGTCTTATTATTTGTTCATCCTTTATTATCAAGTGAGTATTTCTATACCCCTTTTTCATATTTTCACACTTTGAGGTGAAACATGTTATGTTATAATCATTGCACTTGTAAACGTTTGATTCTTGTAAATTTATGGCAATTTACTTGTGTGTTGTGGTTAGTTGAACCTTGTCAGCTACCATGTAATGTCGATATAGGTGTAATCACTAACTATTGCTAGCCTGGCGACGTCATAGATCTATGGGCCTGACAAGCCTGCTTGGTTGATCCAAGTACACTTAGCTAATCGTATATACTTGTAAACGTTTGAGACTTGTAAAATTTTGTCAAGGTTTGATTGTGCATTCTGTCTTACATTCTAGTTACTTTGTTCTCTAATTTACAACATGAATTGCCATCTTTTATATACTTATGTATTGAAAACTTTGTAAATCTCACCAACATTATTGTTGACCTTTTACTTTTAACATGCTTCAGGAAATACTCAAGTTTGATCGCAACTTTTGAAGTTTGTTCACACATAAGAATGGACCTAGTTAAATAAATGAATGAGCTAGTTATATTTTATTATGCTTTTTAATTTCTTTATTTGAGACTTATGTTTGTAATGTTACCTTTGAAACTTATGAATAATATATTTGGATTTAATAATAGCGTTATGTGACTGTGAACGATCTTAACTCTCACATCTCGACGTTTCCGTCGTCAAGGTTGGGGTGTGACAAAAGGAGAAGCTATCTTGGAGAAATCCTGGATAAACCACCTATAGTAACCCGTCAATCCTAAGAAACTGCGAATCTCGTATGGCGTCTTCGTAGATTCCCATTGCATCACCGCTTCAACCTTTGCAGGGTCCACCCTGATCCCTTCAGGATAACCACATAACCAAGAAATTGAACTTCTCATAGCCAAAACGCACATTGGAGAGCTTAACATATAACTTTTCACTTCTGAGCGTCTCCAATTTTCGAATATGATCGCCATGCTCCTCCTCACTTTTTGAATAAATCAAAATGTCATCGATGAATACTATCACCGATTTATCCAATATTGGCAGACATACCTGATTCATAAGATCCATAAAGGCAGTTGCTTATGGTTAAACCAAAGTACATGACGAGAATTTCATAGTGTAATAAAGTGTACGAAACGCTGTCTTAGGAATATCTTGTTCTTTCACTTTCAATTGATGGTAACTAGATCACATGTCCATCCTTGAAAACCAGCTGGCACCCTGGAGCTGATCGAACAGGTCGTCGATCCTCGGTAACGGATACCGATTCTTTACAGTCAGCTATTATAAGCTCACGATAATCAATGCACATCTGTATGCTGCCGCCTTTCTTCCTGATGAATAAAACCGGTATGACCCATGGAGAGATGCTCGATCGGATGAATCCTTTATCCAATAGAACTTGCAACCAAGCCCTCAATTCTACCATCTCTGAAGGAGCTAAACAATACGGTGCTTTAGCGACTTGTGCTCCTGGTAGCAAGTCAATTTGGAATTCGATCTCGCGGTTAGGTGGCACACCGGTCAGGTTTTAAGGAAAAATGTTGGAAAAATTGCACACTACCGGTACGTCAGATAATTATGGCTCTAGCGCATCCACATCCTTTACATAGGCCAAGTAAGCGCTGTACACATGTCTCAAGTACTTTTCAGCTGTGATCATCGACACTACCCTCTGTACACAGCACAACCTCTCCCCACGAACCGTAACAAAACTACCATCAGGTGCTGTTAGACAAATTATCTTATTACTACATACTATATTTGCTTCATGCTTCATAGTTAGGTAACCAATCCATGCCTAACACCACATCGAAACCTCCTAAGGCAATAACATGCAACCTAGCAGGGAACTTACAATCTTCTAACTCTATCAGGCAATCCTCAATCACCTCGATCACCTTGGTGGACTTACCAATGGCTATTTCTACGTAAAAGGGCCCGTCTATCCTCCTACTCTTATTATGACAAATGACAAAAGGAAGTACACACAAAACTTCTACTAGCAACAGAATTAAAGAGCACAGAAGCGTATTCATGGTCCACCAGAAACATACCTAAAACCACTTCAAGGTCTACTCTGGCTTCTTCCCGAGTAATGTTGAATGCCCTTGCCTTTGCCTTGATGCTCTCACTCTTCCCTTTCTCCCCCCATCGTCTGGGTCCCTGAGCTTTCTGCTCCACCCTTCTTGTAATCCCGGCCCAAGTGGCCTACTTCTCTGCATTGGTGACATCTCGGTATCTTGCACTCCTTAGCATAATGGCCTTGCCCTCGTATTTGAAGCACTTATTTCCTCGCTCTGCATTCGCCCATGTGACTCTTCCCACACTTCTTATACCCCCTTTGGTCATTCCCATTCCTCTGTTCTGGGTGATGATCGCCAACCTCATCTTCTTCTCCCCAATTCCATAGTTTTTATTCCTGAACCTCTTCCTATTATCATTCTTATTCCAACTCCTCTCGACCTTCCTCTAAACTGGCATCGGGTCCCTCTCATCATACAATCTCCCTGCCAAATCTACTACTGACCTAAACATGCTCAGTCTAGCGGCTATCATGTTCCTCCTAATGTCCATTGGCAAACCTTGCATGTATCTCTTAATCTTCTTGGATACCGGAGTTACTAGATCTGGCATAAGTCTTGCATGTTCATTGAACTTGGAGGTGTACTCTTGATGAGTCATGTTCCCGGCCTCCAAATGTAAGAACTTCTTCTCAATTTTGTCCAACTCTCGATATGGACAATACTCGTCCAGCACCAGCTCCTTCAAATGCGACCACCTCATCTTTGCTATAGATCATTTTCCCTCGGGTTGGACAATGTTGTCCCACCATCATAGTGCCGAGTCAATAAAAGAATGGGAGGCAAACTTCACCTTCTGATCCTCCTGACATTCACTGATGTCCAGGACTTCTACCACTCGAAACCAACGGTGAGCGGCAGTAGCATTGCCATTACCGTCGAAGGTCGGGGGTTTGCATCTCTGAAACGCTCCATACCTGCACCCCTTAGTAGTCTCCTTCTCCTCCTCGCTATCATCATCATGAATTACCACCTTTGGGCTAGATGGCTCTTCTTCAACTTTCTTGGTCCTTTCAGTGGACTTTCTTGATTTCCTCTCCTCCTTCTTCCCCGTATCCTCAACTCTTTCCCCATCCTTTACAGCCTTCAACACTTCAGTCACCATCGAAAACAACACATTCTGTATGATGTTATAGATCTCGTCAGTAATAGCTTCTTTCACTTTAGATTTGAGGGTAGCTGATCCTTCATCCTCTTGGTGGCTATGGAGATCTGTGTCCTCATGAACTGCCTCGGGAGCCTTAGCTTTGCTCCTGGTGACACGTGGCCCAGTAGTACGCCCGACACGAGCACGACCTCGGGTTCCCTTCCCAGATTTTCTACCCGCCATAAAATCTACTTCCTATAAGATTCAAACACCAATAAGGTCATTTAAGGTAATATCATAAATTATGTTCTATTTAATTACAGTGACAAGTTGTGATTAACTACTTACTTTACTCTTCATTCACCAAGCATTTCCTATCCTGACTACATCAGCATCCAAATCTACTAACTACATAAATCAAACTGCACACGCACATAATATCAGTTAACTTTAAGAAAATTACCTGATGGCATGCAGCTACTTAGGCTGTCATCCCTCTATTTAGTCTAATTTTTAGTTTAAGTTTAGATTTTGAAAATAATTTACCCAATTCTTTTAAACTTTGAGTCTGATACCAACTTGTAAGGACCCCGTTCCCGGGAAGCCTCACGGTTGGTTTATCATAGCATAAAATCACTATATAAGCAAAACGTTATAGTGGAATTAAATAAACATTCATTTAAAACTTGTAGGTCATATTGTAATCATACATTTATCTCCCAAATTGAATAAAAACATTGTACTTTTAAATTAAAATAAATGATTTTATAAACATGGATGCCATTCATCGCCCAACTTCCGTTAGAATTTCCTAGATTCGCTAAATCTACATATCTACCTATGCACTTGCAAAACTACCTGTAAAATTATAGTTTCATAGGACTGAGATTGCCTTAGTTTCGCAGGATAAACCCACAGTTTCGCACAAGGAACTCAAGTTTCGCTAGACGTATAAGAATGACGAACCAACCCGTTTTTAAACCAAAATCTCAACTTTTCACATCCAAATCCTTAGTTTTTCATCAGTGAAACTATATCTAAGCTTTTTACATAATTTCATACGTAAAAATATGACCTTTATGTGATCCATTGCAACTTTTCAAAACCCAAAACCCTAGAATCCTGGTTTGACTTATAGATGCGTTTAGACGCTGATTCTTACCTAGATTTCTTGCTCCTTTCTTGTGGTTTGATGCTCTAACACTCAGATTTTCAGTCCCTTATCCAATGAAGCTACAAATCTTGAGTTTTCTTCACTTTCTCTCTCTACTCTTTCTACTCTCTCTGTAGAAGTTGGTGGTTAAGGTTGCAAATGAAAAAGATGATGGCTGGTTTAGGTGGTTTAAGTGGCTGATTATGGGCCTTTAATCACTTAATTCTATTTGCCCATAAGACTAATTTAGCCCATGACTCATTTTCTTCCTTTATTTTTATTAAACATCCCTTAACTAAGCTCATTATTATTACATGGCTTGTTTTGACTTTCCGGGATGTTAAAAAATGTTACAAACATATTGTCCTTTATACTAACCTAACTCTTATGCCCTTTTTTTACAAAACGAGCAATAAGGAACAAATCCTAAATCTCAAATTGAAAGCATAAAATGAAGCAGAGAAGTCCAGATCACTACACAGGAAGCTAGAGGCGAGATCGACTCTCCAACATCAGTGCGGATTCTATAGTTAGAGAACGAAAACAATTGCAATTATCAATGCTAGCTTGTGCATCACTAAATCCAACGTCTTACTCATCCCTAAGATTCAACCGAATTAAAGCATAACTCAACATCACTAAATCCATCATCTTCCTCTTTCTCCAATTAGATTAAATATAATTGAAGCATGATTTGATATCACTGGCATTAAAAGTTTCTGGACTACATAAGTAAATTAGTACAACATAAGCAATTACCTAGGTTTGTAGTTGCTAATATATTGCTTTATTTTCATTGAGTTCGTCTAATGTAACTGTTGTCTCATATAATAAAAAGGGCGTACCTGGTGCTGCAAAGAGCTCCGCGTTTTCGCAGGGTCCAGGAGGGTCCGTCCCATTTAAGGGAAGATGTACGCGGTCTTTCCCCCACATTTTATGGGGAGGCCGTTTCCACGGATCGAACCTGAGACCTTTGGTCGCTTAGGAACAGCTTTTACCGCTGCGCCAAGGCCCGCCCTCTAATGTAAAGAGAAAATGGTTCAACTTATGATTGGCGTACTAAAGATGGTTCTACGTATCCAAAAATTCAGATATCCTATAATTCGAATGTTGATTTTAAAATTTTCGATATTAAGATCTAACAATATTTTTTTAAAGTGCTCAACGTTTTTTTATTTTAGGCTGGGCCTTTTTTTTAATATGTGTTTTTTTATATTATTTTTATAACAACATACATCTAATTATTGTGGAAAAAAGAAGTTCGGATATCCAAATCACTACCCGTATCCGTATCTGGATTTTTGAATATCTGAAAATGATTTCTACTATTCAAAAATTTTAGATATCCGACTTTGAACACCCTAACATGAAGGCGAGGAGAATGAATGACTTTAAATGTTTTTAACTCTTTGCAGACATGTTAAATACATAAATGTCTCTCATTTGAGTGACACATACCTGATTTAACTGTAAATCTGAATGGAAGTTAGTTTAAAGTACGATAGATGAGCAAATTATTCTAAAAACATCATATAATTATTAAAACTAAACAATATAACATGCAATTATATATATAATAAATGATTCAATTTGTATTTTACTCTTTTTTTCTTTTAATTTGACATGTATTTTCATAAACTATAAAAGATTAAAGGGTAAATTATGAGTTTATCCTAACCTTCACCATGTTTGTGTATTATTATAGTTTAAGGATTGTTTGATAGTTTCCTAATGAAATCATTAAAATGTTACATTTGATTAGATAAGAGATTTGATTTTTTGATTTATAAAAATGTCACCTCCTAATGATATCATTCAGTTTTAATGATTCAGTGATAAAAAGATGTTAAACAAAAAACATGACAAGTTTACTCCCCTTCCACTCAAATAAAAACCCTCCCCATCGTGAATCAAGAAAACATCGACCTCGTCACTCTCCACTCAATTAAGTCTTTTCATTAAAATAATACTTTTTTTAAAAAAAATTATGATAAACTTAAAACAATGAAAAGTGTGAGGATGTAAAATGAAAATGACTTGAATTTATATAAAATACAACCGTAAGATACGTTTTTATGTTATTTCATTAAACAAAAAGTAAAATTTATGGTAAACTCGTATGAAATAAATATAATTCACTCTAGATTAATTGCACATATTTGATTATTAAACATTTCAAAACTCAATTTAAATTGGTGAATGTCTACTCTTCGTCCAACGAGTATCGTAGGCTTTTATGACAAAACCTCAAAGTAAGATCTTAGATGTTTAATCAAGTCGCTTTTAATATAATTTCTAGTAAATCACTAACCGCGGTGGTGGGTTGTCGCAGGGAGAAGGCGTCGGCGGTGGGTGGGTGGAAGTGTGGAGGGAAAGTGAAGAAGGCAGATGAGAACCCGCGTATATTTTATCATCATTAGCGGCGACGCGTCGCCGCTAAAGGCGTCGCCGCTAATGATAATAGTACGATTTAACAGGAGCCGTTAGATCGAATTGGTTATGGACGGCTAGATGTGGTTCCTTTAATGAGCAGTGGATCGCCAATCTTTAGCGGCGACTTGTCGCCGCTAAGGGTGTCGCCGCTAAGGGTGTCGCCGCTAATAGTTGTCGCCGCTAATACTCCTGTCGCCGCTAATACTGTCGCCGGTATTACGCGTGTTTCTTGTAGTGATTTGAGAAACCAGACAGATTAGGTTGGTCATTTTAAATTGTTTCAACCTGATTTTTTTATTTATTCAAAACAAGTTGGATTGCATTACTTTTATTAAATTGATAAATATATTTCATGAATAAACTGCATATTCCAAAATGAAATTGATAATAAAAATGTTAGATGATAGGGTCGGTTTTCACGAACACCGCCTAAATCGAACCATTAAATCTCAAGCTTATAAAACCGGCTGACTTGCTTTAATTTGCTAAGTTTAGTTGGTTTTAGCAGTTATTTGTAACCATATGTATATTAACTATCACATGTTAGATGATAGTGTTGTCTGCTTTTTATCCCTGTCTTCTAATTTTTTTAATTAAAATTACAAGTTTTATCTTTTTCAAAATAATTCTGGAAAGGTTTTCTCAGTGATCCAAGATAATTTCTCTCAAAGGACTAGTGATTCTTTCTACTCTCTTAAAGGATGTTTGTTTGGGTCTTAATGATTCTGTTCAGATGCAATGATCTGACTCGGTCAGACATTTACTGTTAGGTTGATACCACTTATTTAAAAAGTGACTTTTACTCCACCTCTTATTAGGTCAGAGATTTTGCTATATCCGACCCAAAAAAACTTCCAAAGCATTACAACGCCTCCTCCTTCCCTTCCCTTGAGATCGTCGGCCATCACCTGGGCACCACCGTCGGCACGTACCACAGTCGCCACCACCGTTGCACCCCGTCGCCGCCACCGTTGCAACCCGTCGCCGCCACCGTTGCAACCCGTCGCCGCCACCGTTGCACCCCGTCGCCGCCACCGTTGCACCCCGTCGCCGCCACCGTTGCACCCCGTCGCCGCCACCGTTGCACCCCGTCGCCGCCACCGTTGCACCCCGTCGCCGCCACCGTTGCACCCCGTCGCCGCCACCGTTGCACCCCGTCGCCGCCACCGTTGCACCCCGATGCCACCACCGTCTCCAACACCTCCCCTCCCCCTTCCTTGCAGGTTCGTCTTTAATTGGGGGTGCTGATTTAGGGTTTCTAGCTTTAGATTATGAAATAGGTTGATGTTGATTGTTATTATGAATATTCTGTGAAATGGTAAAGTTTGTGATATGGTCATAGCATTTTGATCTTGATTGGTGTTGTATTGTATCCCCAGAAACATGCATAGGGTTGAATATTGGTTGATGGATTGAGTCATTCAGATATCCAACCAAACAGACTTAAACTGGTTCAGCACTTGTTGATTTAGACATCTTATTGGCTCAGACCTCTTATTGATTCACCACTTACCCATCCAGAAGTTATCAAACCGCCCCTTACGCTTTTGAGAAGTTGCCAAACCGCCCCTTACTCTTTTTCTGGCATCTTTTTTTCTATCACACATAAAACCTTGCTCTTTGCATGTTAATGTCAAGCTCTAAAACAATTTGGTTATTAACCTTCTATAATCAAAGAGATTTTTAATGTTATTTCAATTCATATGAAGTTTTATAATATGGTTTTATACACTTAAAAGCCTAACATTCACATGTAATGATGTAAAGAGAGAACATTTTAAGTGACAAAAACAGAAATATGTCAGAAAGAGAGACGTAACCTAACAATAATGTCAACGAATAAGTGTAAAAGAAGGAAACATATAAAGAGGAAGAAAGAAGAAAGACATGTTATATATTATATTAAAATGGTATGTCGGTGGAAACACTAACGTTATTTTGTTTTTATTTTATCATTCCATTTATATACAAATACTATGGAAACTTGCACTAAAGTACATGTAGATGGGATGGTCATTTGTATTTTAATATACCCATCATTAGGGCTGTTCAAAATGTTCGTGGCTCGAAGTTCGCTCGAAAAAAGCTAAAAAAAACTCGGTTCGAAAAAGCTCGTGCCTAAACGAGCCGAGCCGAGCCGGCTCGATTTTAAAATGAGCCGAACTCGAGCTAGGGGTGGCTCGGCTCGTGGCTCGACTCGTGACTCGGTATATATATATATTATATTATATTATATTATATTATATTATATTATATATATATATAATATATATTAAACCTAAACCTAAAAACCCATTCACCATTTCAAATTTCAGCTTTGAGCCGCCATCATCCCACACCCCCGATCACCTGCGACACGCCTGTCCGCCTCCTACCAGAACCACCGCCACCGGTGACCGGCCACACCGCCTCCGACCAGAACCACCGCCACTGCGACCTGAAGCTCCACCGCCCTGCTACACCTTGCGAGTTGCGACCTGACCAGAAGCTCCACACCGTCCGCCTCCGACCAGAAGCTCCACACACGTTCTCTATTTCGGTGAGCTTTCAATCTGCGAAAAATATTAGATTCCATTTCGGCGAGCTTTCAATCGCCATATTTCAACCTGCGAAAAACATGATGTTGTGTGTTGTGTTATTTTGTTCGGATTTGTGTTGACGGTTTTATGCGGTGATTCGATTGATTGTGGCGATTGTTTTGGATAGTTTGGGGGATTGTGTGCTTGAATTATATGTGTGAGATTTGGTTGTAGTTATGTTAGAGATGAGAGTTTAGTAGTTAGATACTTAGATCTGGACATGATGGTTGTAGTCATGTTCTTTGTATGGTTTCTACATAAGTAGATCTTGCTCTAATTTTGGATCTGTTATTGTCTGTTTCATGTTCTTTGCTGTTAGTCTGCTATGGCTGTTGGTGTGTAGTTCTTAACATCATAAGATTGTTATCTTGGTTGTTTTCATTCTTTCAAAGTTGTACTGTTTGCTGTTTGTCTGCTACGGCTGTTGGTGTGTAGTTCTTAACATCATAAGATTGTTATCTTGGCTGTTTTTCATTCTTTCAAAGTTGTACTTTTGCTGTTAGTCTGCTATGGCTGTTGGTGTGTAGTTCTTAACATCATAAGATTGTTATTTTGCTGTTTTTCATTGTTTCAAAGTTGTACTGTTTGCTATTAGTCTGCTATGGCTGTTGGTGTGTAGTTCTTAACATCATAAGATTGTTATCTTGGCTGTTGGTGTGTAACTTGGCTGTTGGTGTGTAACTTGGCTGTTGGTGTGTAACTTGCTGTGTAACTTGTTGATTTGTATGTTAATGATGTTGTTGATTTGTATTTCATCAGAATGTTGATTTGTATTTTAATAATGTTGTTGATTTGTAGGATCTAATATGTCTTCTAACAAAGAATCAATTGGTGGAGCTGATACCCCTAGTAATGATCATTTTGAGTTAAGTGATGAAGAAAGTGTCGAGCCAACTAAGGATAATGTTAAAGAAATTCTAAAAATTGAAGAAGATGACACAAAAAGAAATTCTACATCTGGAGCTTGGGCTCACTTTATAGACATAGAAGTGAAGAAAGAAGGGAAGATAATCAAGAAACATCAGTGCATCCATTGTAAGAAAGCCTATGTACCACAACGTTCAGGGACCACGTCACATATCTTACGACATTTGACTTCATGTACTTACATAAAAAGGTTAAAAAGTACAAAAGTTTTCATTAATTTTCAGCCATCTGGTAGTGATAGTGCATCTGAAATTAATTTAAATGGGGCTTATGATCATATGAAATGTCAAGAAGTTATTGCAAAGATGATCGTAGCCCATGAGCTACCTTTCTTGTTGTTGAGTATTATTTGTGGAGGTGATTGGATTAAGTCCACATCAAAAGCAATCATTCAAACTTTAGAAGTAAGTTTATATTCTTATTATTGTTTATTATATTCTTATTATTGTTTATCTTTAGATTTGTAATTTTATATTTTATTGCTAATATATTTTGTATATTTTTATGTGTAGCAATCGGCAAAGGAAGAAGAAAACTTAGAAATTCAAGTACAACCCAATGACGAGACATTTAACTAGTTTGAAAGGTAATTTGTATAATTTGTAGCACTTGAAGTTTTGTAGCACTTGAAGTTTTGTAGCACTTGAAGTTTTGTAGCACTTGAAGTTTTTATGTGTAGCACTTACTAATATAATTTGTATATTTTTATGTGTAGCTTTTGAAGTTTTAAGGAAGTCAAGAATGAAGAAAAGTAGGTTGCAAAGAATGCATGAAGAATGAAGAAAAGAAGTTTGATAAAAAGATCAAGATTGTTTTTTGGTGTTTTATGTATTGGTCAAAAACAATTAATTATGAACTTAGTTGTTTACATTTTTTTTGTTACTAGAACTTGGTTGTTTGTTTTTTTTATTTAAGAACCTATAATGTTGTTTAATTACCCTTAATATCAGTTTTTTCTGTTTTCATTTATATAAAAATGTGAAAAAATAATTTTTTTAAAAAAATTCGATCTGGCTCGACGAGCCACGAGCTGACTCGAGCTTTTCACGAGCCGAACTCGAGCTCGATTTTTCAGCTCGATAACATTTTCGAGCCGAGCCGAGCCGGCTCGTTAGGCCATCGAGCTCGAGCCCGAGCCGGCTCGGCTCGGCTCGGCTCGGCTCGGCTCGTTTACAGCCCTACGCATCAGCCACTAAATGGTGCCGGGTTCGACCGACAGCTCCAACTTTTAGATTTTTCCATTTAACTCACATATATATATATAATTTTACTCCATTTTACAAGTAACTAAATAAAAATTTTTACTAAATTAATATTAACTTTAGTACTAACAAATTAATGAGACCTTTTTAAAAGTCAAATCCATTGTTATATTTTTGTTAATATAAGACTTATTTAGTTGTGGTACAACAAAATCTTTTTTGAATTTCTAATAGAAAAGATTTATGTTATGGTAATTTCTAATACGTACCCCGTATCACTGTTATCGTTAGATGTAAAAAAACAACTATTGTTCTAATGTTCAAAACGAGATACTATGTTTTATTCATTATCTATTCTTTATCTAATAAATTTTTTTATAAAAAAGTTTAATATTAAAGGTATGTGAAGGTTGAATAAAATTTACTTGAAATAACAATAACAAAAACTGTTTGAGTAGAGCTTTAAAACTATTCCCATTAGTTAGACCATGTCTCATTCTTTGACTAGCTTATATATTCAAGCTTTTTGTAAATACGTAACTCCTATCACCACACGTTCCCGCTGCAACACGCGGGCGTAAATACCTAGTTTGTTATTAAAGAGACTTAGAAAAAAAGGGTCTATGTATTAGAATGCAATACTTTGAAGTGCAAGTCACAAGAATGAAGACTCTTCAACATGATGGTATTATACTTGGTCAAATGACCTGTTTTGATAATAATTTATGAACTTTATGTGTTTTGAAAGTGTATATACATATCAAAGTCCGATAGATACCATACCACGTGTGACATAGTGGATGTGTTTGTTCAAAACACATCTTTCACTTTACCAGCAAACATAAAATCAGGCTATAGGTATATAGTTTTTCTACCCGTTCATGGAGAACTAAACACCTAGTACAACACATAACTGCAAAAACATCCCCAAAGCTAAGCAACACCATATGACATCATGAACGATAAATTCAGTGTTCTCAACACTCAAAAATGGGTACTATCTACCCCTGAGAGTTGAGAATACTGAATGTTATGTCAAAAGAAGTATTTGATGATCAAATACAATATGAACAAAATGAATATATAAAAGAATCCACGATGAGTTTTATTTTGTCTTTCTTTTCAAACCTAATAAGTGGATCTCAGACAAAACTGATAGGTAAGAACAAATAAAAAACCAGGACAGGAGGAACCTGGAAGGCCTAACAAGGGAAGTGTGACTCATGGAGGGAGACACACGATGAGCCAAATGACGGTTTCTTGTAAAAGATCGCTGGTTAGCCTTCAAGACTTTGTTAATGAGAGAAAGGGTAGAATGGTAAAAACAAAAGATGTAGGTTCTATCTCTCAATAGACTCCATTGTTGATCACAATATAGAGCAGCCTTTTTGAGCTTTTCCCTTCTTTTTCTTTGAACTTGGGGGTGCCAGGACAACTTTAATGGCAGCATCGAAAACTCCCTTCACATTCTGAAAACATTACCACATGTAAGAACACTCTTTAAATAGGTTTGGGTTGGGCCAATTTGCAGATGCTTTTTGCTTTCCTTCAACCTTTAAATAACTAATGTCTTAAGATGACAACCAATATGTTACTACAATAATAATCAAACCATTTTTCCTCCTGTGATATGTTTCCATTTTAGCTATTTTCTGATTTTACCCACTTCACCCTGTAGAAAGAAAAGCCCGAATCCATTTGCGCATAAATTGGTTGAAATTGCCATCTCTACATAAGATTAGACGTACCTCTTGTGTTTTTGCACTACATTCAATGTACGTGGGAGCTCCAATTGTCTTCCTTAGTTCTTCTCCCTATAATAAGTAGAAGAATAAACATTCTGATAAGAAGAAATAAAGCCACCTTCTATTCAGGAATCAATGTTACTTCCTAGAAAACAACATATGTAAAGATGCTTTGGTTTCTAAGTGTTTGGAAGAAAAGTCTCTGTATTGCATTATGTAACCATACTCAAACCTGTGCCATTCTGGTCAACTACGGCCTGGCCCCAGGTAGGCCCCAGGTGTGGCATCCGAAAATGGGCCTCATAAACTTCACAGGGTTACCAAGTGACCAGATCTTGAATTTTGAACTACTTTTTATTGTTTTTGTATGGTTATGGTTATGGTATGTGTTCAATCACATGGCCTAATGGTGCAACAATTTTGGGCCATCAGTTTTGTTTTGACACCGCCTAGCCCCACCTTCGCCTACCCGACATCTACCCACAGCCGACCACCCATCCAACGCCTACCCGAACACCCCAGCTAGCATCCACCAACCCACACTGCCCCACCGCCCTACCCGCACCAGCCACCCCCCCATCCCACCGCACCCACCTACCACAACCATCACAGCCACCAGCAACGCCCAATCCATCGCCCCTCCCCACAGCAGCAGCCTTCACAAACTGGTCATCGGGGCCTAATCGAAGAACCTTAACCTGGGTGTACTTTTGGTGAGATCTTTTCATCTCGGCTTCCCATATTTGCTTTTACTCTTCTTTATTTTATCTTCTCGTTTAGACTGCTTGGCTGGGTTAGGGGTACCAGCATCTGCTTTTAACAGGGAGAGTCATCCCCTATTTCTGTGTGAATTCTGCTTGCTTGTGATTTGTTGTTTTTCTGTGTTGTCCGTGTTTTTTTATTTCGTGGTGGTTTTAGTAGACTCTGTCTGGTATAATAGATAGTAGGAGCCATTATGCTGCCCCGAGATCATGTTCGGTGAGGAGAGGTGCGAGGACAGGGAATAAGGTTTCTAGATTAAGAGTGGCATCGTGGAATGTAGGAACCTTAACTAGTAAGTTACTAGAGTTAATTGATGTGCTGAAGAAACGTAGGGTCCACATAGCATGCCTGCAGGAGACTAGATGGCGAGGTGGGAGAGCAAAAGAGTGCAATAGTTATAAACTATGGTATTCAGGGTCTGATGGAGCTAAAAACGGAGTAGGTTTTCTAGTTGCTAAGGAACTCCAAGATAATGTAGTGGAGGTGAGAAGATACAATGATAGAATTATGCTGTTAAGAATAGTAATAGGAGATGAGGTAGTGACGGTAGTTAGTACGTATGCACCACATGTTGGACTAGGGGAAACGGAAAGAAAAACGTTCTGGGAGAGTTTAGACCACGTTATAGCTGACATACCTAGAGAAGAAAAGTTATACATAGGAGGAGATTTTAATGGACATATCGGAAGGGATAATGAGCATTTCCAACTGGTGCATGGAGGATACGGGTATGGTCTTAGGAATGACGGCGGTAGGGAGCTTCTTGAATTTGCAGTAGCGCATGACTTAGGCATCGTAAATTCGTTCTTTAAGAAAAGAGACTCGCATCTAATCACGTTTAGCAGTGGCGGGAGACACACACAGATAGATTATTTATTGATAAGGAGAGAAGATCATGGCTCGTGGAAAGACTGTAAAGCAATCCCGGGAGAGACGGTTGTGACGCAACACTATATGTTGGTGGCGGATATACACGTCAAGAAGCCAATTGCCCAACGGAACAGGAGAATTACACCCAAGATCAGATGGGGTCAGCTCAAAGACGAAAACATTACCATTTTTAGAGATAAAGTCATACCAATGAACCAAACTGGGCCACAGGAAGACGCAAACCAAAAGTAGGAGGTTATGGCAACTAGGCTCATACAAGCAGCTAAAGAAACGCTTGGAGTTACAACAAAAAGGACAGTTGGTCATCAGGAATCATGGTGGTGGAACGAAATTGTACAGGAGAAGATACGTATCAAACAACAAAGTTTTAGAGAGCTCATACGATGTAACAGTGAGGAAGAACACGCAGAGCTAAAACAAAAGTACAAGGAGGCTAAGAGACAAGCGAAAAAATCGGTGTCAGAGGCAAAGAACACGGCATATGAAATGATGTATAAACGACTAGAGACGAAAGAAGGAGAGCATGACATGTTTAAGATAGCCAAGGCAAGAGAAAGAAGAAGACAGGAGCTAAGAATGGTCAAGTTCATAAAGGCTGCGGATGGAAAGGTTTTGGTGAACGAGAAAGATATCAAGGTACGATGGAAAACTTACTTCGATAACCTATTTAACATAAGGAATCCAAATCAACAAACTGAGATAGATAGAACAACCCAAACAACGCAACAAAACCAATGCTATTGTAGAAGCATCACAGCTGACGAAGTTAAAAGAGCTATGAAGAAAATGGGAAGGGCTAAAGCGGTGGGGCCAGACAACATACCGATTGAGGTGTGGAAATGCCTGGGTGATGAGGGTCTCCAATGGCTAACAGATCTATTTAACACTATCTTTAAGACAGGGAAGATGCCAGACCAGTGGAGAACCAGTGTCATAGTCCCCATATATAAGAAAAAAGGAGATATCCAAGGATGCGAAAACTACAGGGGAATAAAGCTACTGAGTCACACGATGAAACTATGGGAAAGAGTTATTGACATGAGAATTAGACGGGAAACCCAGATAGCAATAAACCAATTTGGATTTATGCCAGGACGCTCTGCAACAGAAGCCATACACGTCATAAGACGGATAATGGAGAAATATAGAGAAAAGAAAAGGGACCTCCATATGGTATTCGTCGACCTAGAAAAGGCCTATGACAGTGTATCGAGACAACTAATTTGGGAAAGTCTACGACATAGAGGGGTACCAGAGAGGTATATCAAATTAATTAAGGATATGTATGACGGGGCAAAAACATGTGTGCGAGCACCGGTAGGAGACACGGACTCATTCTCAGTGGAAGTGGGACTCCACCAAGGATCGGCATTGAGCCCATTTCTCTTCGCACTGGTGTTGGATGAGATGACTAAGTCAATACAACAGTCAGTCCCGTGGTGCATGCTCTTCGCGGATGATATTGTCTTAATATCAGAATCTAAAATGATGCTTAACGAAAAGCTAGAGCAGTGGAGAGCAGCGCTAGAGAGCAGAGGATTAACGATAAGTCGCTCTAAGACGGAATACATGCATTGTAACTTTGGTGGCGACGACGAAGAGGACACCCAAATCAGTATCCAGGGCATGCCGGTCCCACGGACATCTAGGTTCAAATACCTGGGCCCGTACCTGCAGGAAGACGGAGAGATACACAACGATGTAGCTCACCGTATCCAAGCAGGATGGTGCAAATGGAGAGCAGCATCAGGGATCCTATGTGATAAGAGGTTTCCAGCAAAACTTAAGGGAAAACTATACAGAGTGGCGGTACGCCCAGCTATGCTATATGGAACAGACTGCTGGGCCATAAAGAAATCGCACGAGAAACAAATAGAGGTTGCGGAAATGCGAATGCTAAGGTGGATGTGTGGCCATACAAGACTAGATCGGATAAGAAACGAAGTGTTTCGACAGAAGTTAGAAGTGACTTGTATTGCAGATAAAATACGAGAGGGAAGATTAAGATGGTATGGACATGTCAAGAGGAGACCAATGGCAGCACCGGTCAGAGCAGTGGAGAACATCATCATAGAGGGTAGGAAGAGTAGAGGACGACCTAGGTTGACTTGGGAAGAGAGAATTAGGAGAGATATGGAACACTTGCACCTCTCTGAGCACATGATCGAGGATAGGAGTGAGTGGAGATGTAGAATTAAAAGTAAGGACTTTTAGTGGTTTCTGTAGCTAGGAAAGGACTTTGTTTACTTGTTACGGGGCCTGATGTGTATGTAGTATGATTGGACCTTTTTAGGGGAAACTTGCTGCTTTCCTGATGCATGCTTGTTTATTTTATACTTCCTTTTGGCGATATTCTAATGTTTGTTGTATGATGTGTGCTGTACCATATACCATATATCATATATCGTACGTGTGATTATATGTTGATGCGCTTGCGTTATAGCTTTTGTATCGAGCCAGGGGTCTCTTTGGAAGCGGTCTCTCTACCTATCTGGGTAGAGGAAAGACTTGCCACCACCTACCCCTCCCAGACCCTGTTCTTGAGTGGGATATACTGGGTTTGTTTGTTTGTTTGTTTGTTTAGTTTTGTTTTGACAGTTTGGCTAAGGTTTTGATGATTTTGGGCAAACACTTAACACTTTGAATTAACAAAATAACTATCACATGTTTTATTTTTACCATGCTTTTAGAAGATACTAATAATATTAGAAGAAAAAAAAGTGAAATAACCAAGTCTACATTAAGTCAGGATTCACTTTTCATAAACCTACGAAATATTCAAATTTTCAAAAAGGATTGGGCTCAACCTCCTACCTAATCAGGTGTCGCCACTAACCACTAGTGGTCCTAACCAGACTTTAGTAAAAAAAAATGCAGGCGTGATTCACAACCAATCAGACTTAACAGGTCCTTAATTGAGCTGACTGGGTTTAACCATCCCTGCACTTTGGTTTTCTGTGCATCTCTAATTCTAGTTACTCCCTCCATACATGAAAACATTGTATGATAATCCATATGTACTTTTTTCGGGCTAAATTTCAAACTAAAACGGTGCATTATTGGTGATCATGGTTCTGCTATTTGTTCTACTTTAAAGGTATGTAATTTATTATATAAGCTATGTCACATCCCAAGAGGCTAAGAGTTGAAATTTCACATGATGAATAGAGTATTAGTTTAGTAGTAATCATCTTTACCTGAGCAGTTGTAATGGGAACTGCATTAGGATGGTCAGCGAAGAACTGCTTATCATCCCGAAGATCTAAAAGCCACCAAGATCCAAATTAAGCCATTCATAAAAGTGAACAAATAAATAATGCACTTCAGCTTCTTTAACAAATTTTGAATGCCATTTGTCCATATAAATGCCAGATCAAAGAAGAAAAGACAAAGCAGTTTGACCAGATAATCTGAAGGATCAAATCATCAATTTATATGGATGAAAAATACAAATTATTAATAAAAGAACTAACCAATTTTAGTCCCAACAAGGACAATTGGGACTCCGGGAGCATAATGCGTCAATTCTGGAATCCACTGTGAACATATGGTAGAAAAGGTAAGCACACCATGCTGTAGCATTTTTTGGATAGGTGAGCTAGGGAACAAGTCAAATAGGTTATCTTTTAGTATGGGTTGAATCGAGTAGGGCAAAGCAGCAAACACTTCTTACTCATTCTATTTAATATTTATAAATAGTTAATGTGTTAAATATGATTGAGAAAACAACAAAACTATTATCCAACTTAATAAAAAATAGGAGTTGTATGCATGTAAAAACATTTAAGATGATTTTCAACGCTTATACTTTTTAGTTAAATCTTTTAGCCTTACCCATTTGACCTGTTAGACATAAAACATAAATCTAAATCGACTCATTTATACATAAATGGGTAGGAGAAAAACACAAAAGGTCCACCTTCTTAGAGATGTTTTCATAGCTAGCCTTGCTAATGAGTGAAAATGCCAAAATGAAAACATCAGCCCCACGATAACTCAATGGTCTCAGTCTGTTATAATCCTCCTGTCCTGTTCAACATAGTATCAATTTCACACACTTAATATATGTATAGCAAAGATTACAAAAGAGACTAATAACATTTAAGAAGGTTACCTGCAGTGTCCCACAAGCCTAAATTCACAGTGCTGCCATTGACAACGACATTTGCACTGAAATTATCAAATACGGTTGGCACATAATCCTGTTAAGAACATGATGAAAATAATACAAACTTAAACCTCTGATATGTAGGGAGACGATCTCAAATAAATCAGATATTTGCCAATCAGCCACCGAAAGACCGGGAAAAAGCAAATAAAGAACTTTTAATAATCTCTATTCAATGAAGGCAAACACAGATTTGTGTATGTGTAACTGTGTATATGCCTGCCTTTGCTAGCATTTCTATTCTGAAACCGATCATGTTGATCAAAACTAAACTAACAGATTTTTCTGTGCTAACGGCAAACAAATTATAGCAACCTCCCTTTTGTATGATCATTATACAGATATGAATCTCCTTCCCAAAGGAAATTAGGCAAAATCAAATAGAAAACATATCATTGATCAAACAGGAAACTAAATGTGAGGCATCTTCCATAAATATCATATATGTAACAAAAAATGATCAAGGATCACCGCAATGAATTTCACCAAATTAGCGATCATTCCCAATATATTAGACAGAAATGAATAAGATAACTCCAAATTAAGGCGAGATAAAGGAAATAAACACCGTGGGGAAAGAATTGCTGGTGTATGAAATCAAGAGGCATGTCTTGCCAACAGCTCCGTCACCAACCGTGACGCACTTTATGAACCTGGAAGCGCTCATATTGGTTCAAAACTGAGCCTCAGATCTTCTTCTACCTCCAGAAGACCTGATAATGGTTCTTCTTGTGTGTTAATTTCGTTACTGTAATCGTTAATCTGCGGCAAATTCAGCCTTGTGTGTTGAATTAGAGGATCATATTTGAGGAGGTTTTTGAGGGAAACCCTAGGTATGAAATGCAAATGGAAAAAAATCCTTGAGAAAAGGGGAAGAAGAGATTGATCATCAGGTGATTAATGGGGAAGAGAGAGGATTAGCCCTAATTTAGCCGCGAAACAATGCCGTTGAATCGTTACCTGAGTGGTGGAGATCAACTCTCCCCTTTTTCTCGTCTTTTCTATATTTTAAATTTAAATTGTAAATTTCTGTTTCCAATTATAGAATAGATTATCAATAGATAATTGTAAATTTCTGTTTCCAATTATAGAATAGATTATCAATAGATATTTAATATTATGGAACCACTGGTCTATCATATCTAATAAACAAAGGTTTTTTATGCCACATGTCACTCTCTTAAACCACCCATCTGTCACGTGTCGTTCTCTCAGCCAACATCCATTTGCTATTCCCGCCTCTCTCTCCTATTAAATGATTACCTTAATTACTAATAACACTATTTAACATTTTTTTGATTTAATAAATTAATAAAGAGATTTATTTATTAATGTTATTTCTAAATAAATAATTTTTTTAAAAATAATAATTTATTTAAAGCATAAGACTTTTTTTTAAATAAGAAATATTTAAAATTGGTATTTTTAAAAAGTTATTTTTTAAAACCAAAAATAATTAAATTTAAGAGTTATAATAAAAAAATTTAAATGATATATAAATTTGACATTTTCTTGATGAATTCATATGAAATCTAACAACACAATTTCTTTTTCATAAACTAATTAATAGCGTAGAAAACATTCAAACTCATATAAAAGCTAAACAAATAATATTTCGTAAATCAATTTCATGGGGTATGGTTTCGTGATTTAAAACTGAGAGTAAATAGGGACTTATTTTTAGAACTTAAAATTCCTTTAAAAAAAGAAAGATTTGAGTTATCCTTAGTTGTCTAGATCATGTATCCAGCTGGCCTTCAAAGTATGGTCGGCTGTAGGTTGTAGTATAAGTATTTCTAGTTCTTGTAACTTAGATGTTGAACTTTGAAAACCTTTTGTAAGAAACTAGAGATCAATATATATCAACCTTGAAAACCAACTGCTTGTGTGTGGTTCTAGTTTCTGTCTCATTTACACTTGTGTTTCTTACTTCTCAAAACTGAGTTTACCAGTTCCCCATTTGAATTGTTAAGTGTTGTTCCATACTCTCTCTTTGTGTTGTTGTGTTGTAAAGTGCATAACCCTTCAACCTGGTCCTGCAATTGGTATTAGAGCTTCTTAGGCTCTTGATATAAGATCTCACCATCTTAAGATCCCTCACACACAAAAAAAACTTAACCCTTCAAATGGCAGCTATCTCTAAAGCTGATATGGAAACTGGAACCATGACAAAGTCCCCACTGATCACTCTTGATGACTTTGACACTTGGTGCCAAAGAATAGAAGGCTTCATCAAGTGTCAAGACTCAAGAATATGGGAATCTGTTGTCTCTGGACCTTACATACCAAGCACTCCTTCAGCTGCTGCTGGAGGTGGTATGATCCCCAAGGATGTGGCTGACTACTCAAAAGAAGATAGAAAGAGAGTAGAAAGTGATCAAAATGCCATGACAGGACTTTAGACTGCTCTTCCAAACTCTGTATACAGAGGTTTCAATAAATGCAAAATAGCTAAGCATCTGTGGGATGCATTGAAACTAATGTATGAGGGTCCTGCTGAAGCCAAGAATAACAAGAAGATCTCCTGAAGCAACAGTTTGAAAATTTCACCTTCAAAACAGGTGAAACCATGACTCAACAATACTTCAGGTATGTTGAGATTGTGGATACCCTAGTGGATGTTGGAGTAACTCTTGAGAACAGGGACATTGTAAGGAAGTTTATGTCCTCTCTTCCTAGGCAATGGACACATTATTGTGTTGTAATCAAGAGAACTGAGAACCTTAAAACTCTCACTCTGACAGAGTTGTATGGCATTCGCAGTGGATACCATATGGAGATGAACATGCAAGGTTCATCTGGTAACTCCAGCAATCAAATAGGTTTAGCCCTTCATGTGACTGAAAGGGATAGCATAGAACCTCAACATCATCTTATATGCTACCCTGACATCTCACAAAAGGGTCCTTTCATCACCTTCCCGGAGACACCAAGGGAGAGCTATACTCAAGGAAGCCCATTCCAAGAGACAAGTTCTTCTCAAGCCTTTGTGTCTTCTGATAAAAGTTGTGGCAGCTTCCTATTCACCCTTGAAGACCTGGACTGTATCCATCCAGATGACCTATAGTACATATAGATAGTCTAGCAAATGGCTCTTCTCACTCACAGAGCAAAGAGGTTCTACAAGAGGACAGGAAGGAAGTTTCCCAGCAATACAGCCAGTGGAAAGTTTGGGTTGGATAAAAGCAAAGTTAAGTGTTACAACTATAACTTGATGGGTCATTTTGCTAGGGAGTGCAAGGCACCAAAAACAAATGGCGTACAAGTACAATCCAGACCAAACTACACTGATAAAGCTACCCAGAATGAGAAGCCAAAGCATCAAGCTGCAGTTGCTGTTGAAGAAGGAGGCTTTGACTGGAGCTTTCAGGTGGAAGATGCATCTCCAAACCAAGCATTAATGGCTGACCATGATAAAACCAAGGTATTGAAACATCTTTGCACTCTTGAATGTATTGCTAAAGTCAATAGATACAGGTCCTATAACTTAGAGATGAGATCTGATCTTGAGTCCTTGAATATCTTGAAATCTAATTTTAGAAAGACTGAAAATGATTATAAGTTAAAGATAGAGGACTTAGAGAAAACCATTTTAGTTTTAAAACATGAGCATACAAATTACAGAACTCAGATCAAGGATCTCATAACTAAGTTAACTGAATTCCAGGCTGAGCTTATGATCAGCAAGCCAGGGCAGAGAAATGTGTTCTTGAAGAAGAGACCTTCAAGAACATCATATCCTCATCCTTGCATGCAAAAGTTTGTTATCAAAATAAGCGGGGACTGGGATGTAGTAAAATAGCTCCTCCACACACAATCTTGTCTGTAAGATCACCTAGGTGTGGAACTTGTGAAGATGAGCTTCCTCACATAGACCCCTTGAGTGAAGATGATAAAGAAGTGGTAGTCAAGAATTCCTCTGAGAAGAGTGAAGAGGAGGATTCTAAGAAGGGTCATTATCCTTCTGAAGCGGGAGCAGGAAGTCTGGGATGACCAAGTCTATAAGGAAGAACTTAATCAGAAAAAACAAGAGAAAGGCTAGGAGGGATCAAGAGATCAAGGACACTTTCAACTCTAAGCAGAAACAAGTCTTTATTTCTGCAGGGTTTGACATGGTTAAGACTGAAGACATCAACCTCAACTCTTCTACCAAGAGTTTTGGTTCATATTCAAATCATCTCAACATCAAGAAGAAGGCTAATCCGTTGTGTACCACTTCTACACAGCCTGAACCATCCAACTCCAAGAACAGTCCTCAGCCCAAAGGAACTGTCTCAGCATCTGCAAAGATGAAGGTGGAGAAGGGATGTGATCAAAGTCAACCTTGTTCTCAGAAGAAAACTCTTTGGAGGAAAAAGATGAAATGTGTTATGTATGAGAGTACTTCTCATCTTGCTAAGGATTGTCCATACAATATAAGAGGTACTCTTCATATGACCAAGAAAGAGACTCCCAAGAGATCCAAGAAGAATTCAGCTTCGGAAGGAAAATCTATTTCCTTCGAAAGCTCCAAAGGAAAGAAGAAGGCAAGTGGACAATTACCTTCGGAAGAAAATCTGGTCTCGGAAGAAAGGAATATTTTCAAAGCACTGAAGCCTGCTGCAGTGTTAGCAGGATCTTCCGAAGGTCCAGCCATCAAAACTTCCCAAGTCTCAAAAGCTTCCGAAATGTTGAAGGTCAAGTCCAAACTTCCAAAGGTGGTGTGGAAGTCAAGGAAAGACCAAGTGATTGAAAATTCTCCATCAACAACAGCAAAAGATCCTCAAAGCACAACTATAGGATCTATTACTGTTTCATTACCCTCTACTTCCTTTGATGAGCCTAAGACCAATAAGGCTTGGGTTTCCAAATGTAACTAATCATTCTCTTTGTTCAGGAACAGCTCAAGACAAACAATAATGTCTGGATCATTAATAATGGCTGTTCTAGGCACATGACAGGCAATAGGTCACTACTCCAGAACTTTGAAAGGATTGATGGAGGACCAGTTGCTTTTGGAGGATATGAAGGAGGTTACATTTTTTGGAAGGGGTAAGGTCACAAATGGTAAGCTCAGCATTGAGAAGGTAAACTTTGTCAAGGAGCTTGGGTACAATCTTCTGAGTGTATCCTAATTTTGTGATCAGAGTCATAACGCTCTTTACTGAGCATGAGTGCCTTGTTCTCAAACCCAGGGTGATTATTCCTCATGAGCATATCTTGCTCAGAGCCCCTAGGAGAGGGAACATGTACAAGATGGACTTGTAAGAAACATCTCTCTCAGGAGAAGTTTCATGCTTCCTATCTAAAGCCAATAGTGATGAGTCTTTTCTCTTGCATAAAAGAATGTGCCATGTAAACTTTAAAAACATGAATAAGCTAATTAAGAATGATTTGGTAACTAGAATGCCAAAGAAAGAGTTTACAAGTGATGACCATTATGTTGCATGCCTGAAAGGGAAGCAACATAAGGTATCTCACAAGCCTAAAGAAAGAAACTCCATCACTACACCCCTACACTTGTTACATATAGATCTCTTTGACCCCGCCAGTGTAATGAGTTTAGGAAGGACCTCTTACTGTCTTGTGATTTCACAGATGACTTTACAAGATTCACTTGGGTCTTCTTTCTTAGAACTAAAGATGAGACCCCTCAGATTTTAAAGAATTTCATCTTAAGGATTGAGAATCAATGTGATCATAAGGTCAAAACCATAAGATGTGATCAAGGAACTGAATTTAAGAACCAAATTCTTGACACATTTTGTGATGAAAAGGGTATTACAAGACAATACAGTGCTCCCAGGACTCCTCAGCAAAATGGTGTCGCTAAGAAGAAAAACATGACACCGAATGAAGTTGCAAGAACCATGTTGTCCGACTCTAAACTGCCCATCACCTTCTGGGCAGAGGCAGTCAACACTGCCTGCTATGTGCAGAACAAAGTTTTAGTAGTTAAGACTCATGGTAAGACTCCTTATGAACTTTGGCACAAGAGAAAACCTTTCATTGGTTTTCTCAGGTCATTTGGATGCCCATGCAGCATCTTGAATACCAAAGATCAAATTGCCAAGTTTGCTGAGAAATCAGATGATGGCCACTTTATTGGATACTCTTCTCAAGCTAAAGCTTATAGAGTATACAATCTCAGAACTAGAGTAGTTGAGGAGTCAGCCAATGTGACTTTCAATGAGCACACTCCCAGTGTGAAAGGTTCTGGTCCGGATTGGCTGTTTGATCTTGATTTAGTTACCAACTGTTTTAACAAATCTTGTGAGAATGTTTCAGGCTCTACAGACATTTTACCTCCAGGTGATCTTGATCCAATATTTGAGCTAAGAAGACCTTCAAGTTACACATTTTCAGCTCCAGTTGTAACTACTTCAGCAAATGAAGTTTCTATCAGCAAGACAATGACAAATTCAGCTGATACATCTGAGACGCCTTCAAGTTCCAGCTCAGAGGCTCAACAGACAAACAAAGAAACTTCAAATGCATAAGAAAGTAATGGTGGTGGTGACAGTGATCAAGAATTTCTTGATGCTGATAACCACTCCATAGATGAACATATCAATGATGTCACACACTCATTGGATCAAGTTTCTCTTGATAAGTATGATGCAGTGGTGGAAGAAGCATCTATGCTAGATATAAATTTCTCTAATTTAGATCTCTCTCAGCAACTTGCTGTGATAACTTAGCTAAGGATCCTCAAGTCTCATCCTACCACAAACATCATTGGAGATGTTGACACTGGGGTAAGAACAAGAGGACAAACGCATGAAGCAAATGTTTGTGTTCACTCTTTTTCTTGTCTCAGATAGAGCCCAAGAAAGTTGATGAGGCTCTGAAGGATAGAAGTTGGATTGAAGCCATGCAAGAGGAGCTGCTTCAATTCAAAAGACAGAAGGTTTAGAACCTATGTCCTCTTCCTCATAGGAAGACTACTATTGGAACCAAATGGGTATTTAGGAATAAGAAAGATGATAGAGGTATTGTCATAAAAAACAAAGCTAGATTAGTTGTTCAAGGATATACACAAGAAGAAGGAATTGACTACACTGATGTCTTTGCTCCTGTAGCAAGACTAGAAGCTGTTAGGATATTCTTGGCATTTGCTGCGTCCAAAAACTTCAAGGTCTATCAACTTGATGTCAAGTGTGCTTTTCTGTATGGGGTGATTGATGAAGAGGTGTATGTCAAACAACCACCTGGTTTTGCAGATGCTGATCATCCTGATTATGTCTGCAAACTTGATAAGGCTCTCTATAGGCTACATCAAGCACCAAGAAAGTGGTATGAGACTCTATCTTAGTATCTCTGCAAGCATGGATACAAAAGAGGTACTATAGATGGAACTCTCTTCATCAAAGAACTGGGAAATGACTTACTGCTAGTTCAAGTATATGTAGATGACATCATCTTTGGTTCAACTAATCCAAGGCTCTGCAAAGACTTTGAGAAGCTGATGAAGGACAGATTTGAAATGAGTGTCATGGGGGAACTCAATTTCTTTTTGGGAATTCAAGTGAAGCAAGTTGAAGATGGAATCTTCATAAGCCAGTCAAAGTATGTTCAGGACATACTCAAAAGATTCAACATGACTGGCTGTAAGATTACTAAGACACCCATTGTAAGAAACCACTCCCTTGGGCCTGATCTTAAGGGGGAGTGTGTGGATGAACACCTTTATAGGGCTATGATTAGGTATCTTATGTATCTTACAGCTAGCAGGCCTGATATCATGTTTGCTACATGTATTTGTGCAAGATATATAACCAACCCCAAGATGTCTCATCTCATCACTGTCAAGAGAATTCTAAGATACCTCAAAGGTGCCTCAACACTTGGTCTTTCGTATCCTAAGAATTCTGACTTCAATCTGTATGCATATACAGATAGTGATTATGGTGGTTGCAATATGACTGCAAAGTCTACATCTGGGGGATGTCAGTTCCTTGGTGGAAGGGTTGTCTCATGGCAATGCAAGAAACAATCCTGTGTCTCTACGTCAAGTGCTGAAACTGAATACATTGCTGCTGCAAGCTGCTGTGCTCAAGTGCTTTGGATTCAGAATCAAATGCTTGACTATGGTTTAAACTTTAAGGAGACTCCCATTCACATAGACAACAACAATGCTATCTCCATCACAGAGAATCCTATGCAACACTTAAGGACAAAACACATAAATATCAGGTATCATTTAATTAGAGATAACTTTGAAAAAGGATTAATTAAACTAGTTAAAGTTAACACAAATGAACGATATGCTGATCTGTTTACAAAAGCCTTTGATAAACAGAGATTTAAGTATCTTATATCAGCTATTGGGATGATTAACTTTGAGTAGCTTTTTCTTGAAACTAATTCATATTATTTCTTAAAATCTGTGTGTCCTAAGTTGTCTAGTTTATCACCTTCACAAGCTCATGTTTTCTATAAATAAAAACTTTTTGAAGAGTTTTTCTTAGATTTTGACAAATCTTGATACTTCGGAAGATATGATTTTATCTTCGGAAGAAAATATACCTTCAAGATAAATAACTGTCTAACTAAAATTTGCCATCGGAAGAAATTTCTAAAATTATCTTCCGAAGCTTAAAACTCTCTTAGGCACTTATATGCTTTTAAGGACCATTTTTCTTTTGAAGGAAATTAACTCTCGGAAGCAACTTTATCAAAACACTTTGAGAAATTCTTTTGAAGTCATTTTGGCTTCGGAAGTTTTTCATTAAAACTTTCGAAGACAATTTACCTTTCGGAAGATTTTCGATTTCCAAGAAAACCACTTTTTGAGCAAAAAGCAAACTACTTTTTTAGAGGTGGGACGACCTTACGGATTTCAAAGTTTATCCTCTTTCATTAACTTTGTCTCAAATCCTTTTCATAAAAAACCCTGTCGGTTCCGCCCTCTTTTTATCATCTTCATCTTCTCTCTAAACCTAAATTCTAGATTTCTCTCTGAAACAACCTTCGTTCATCCTTCCTTCACCTTTAAGCTTACTCAAAATGGCCATATTTGAAAGACGAAATGACCTAGATTTTTCTATACAGTTACAAAGGCAACACAATCAGGTTGCACTGTTAAACTCTGAGAAAGATCCACATTTCTCAGAGGTGTGCTGATTCTTGGATTTGTCCAACTACTTCACCTCCCTTACCATTGATCCTCCTCTCTATGAGGATCATTTGCTTGAGTTTTGGAAGACCTGCCAAGAGGTCATTATGGATAGGGAGAAGGCACTGTCTGCCACAGTGCAGGGGAGAACAGTCTTCATCACTCCGACTATCATCAATACTCATCTTCAGCTGGGTGATTAAGAAGGTGAGGTGTTCTTTCCAAAGGAAGCTGTAAATCATTCCTTTGAGCAGATGGGCTATGAAGGAGATTTCTCTATAAAGACCTTCAGGAAAGGGAAGGTCTCATCTAAGTGGAAGTACACACTTCATGTGGTCATCCACAGCTTGTCCAACAAGCATGGAGGATGGGACCAGATTCCTGAAGATCTCTCCTTCATAGTGTATGGAATGGTTCAGGGGGTCAAGTTCAGGTACTCTAAATTTGTTTATACAAATCTGATAGCAAACTTAGACTCCTTAGAGTATTACATGTTTCCTAGATATGTTCAATACATTCTCAACCATGAACTGGGCTCACAGTTGAGGGAAACAGGTAATATTCTTAAATTGGGACAGATGAAGCCCAGCATCTTTAAAATCTTGAAGAAACCAACTGTTGGCTTCTCAGGGGTAGAAACAACCCTTGTCCCACAAATGTTAGAGCTCATTGCTCAAGGTGACAACCTAGCAACACAAGCTAGTGTTGAATCCACACCTTCTACATCCCAACCACCAACGCGACCACAAATCACCCTTACCTACCAAAGAAAATACAAATGAACCCCTGCACACACTATTGAGTCTGTGCAGGCCCCCATATACTCACCTATACAGGAGGAAGTGAACACTGGAGCTCTCACTTCCCTTGAGGAGCAAACCACTCCCATTACTTCAAGATCAGTGCTGGGGTTCCTCATGCTCAGCCTGATGAGCTCACAAGCCCAACAGCCTTAAGCCTTTATTCTGAGTCTCAACAATCTAGTGAACAACCTTTAGGGGATAGCTACCACCCCCAGCCTTTAGATTTAAACCAACCAATTTCCAACCTTGACTCTTATACTAATGAGGACTTAGATGCCAGTGAGTACCATGAGTCTCCTTACTATACCACTCCTTAAAGGGAGATGAGTGCTCCTGAGTCACCTAGGTCTAGCCCACATCAGTCACCCATCACTAAGGTGGATACTTCTGAACCTGTTCAGGATATCCATATGGAAGAGGCTCTCACTTCAGCAAGTGATTACATTATTCAGACCTCAACCATGGCAACTCAGCTCATTAACACTTCAATTGAAGCTGTCATTGAGTAGAGGAAATCCAACAGCCAAGAACACCATGTAGAGCTACTTCTGAAAATCAAAGAAGAAAGAAGACAGAAAAGACTCTACAAGCATATGCCTACTCTCTCACCAGTTCAAGAAACTCATGAACAAGAGGATGTGGTACCACAAGAACCTCAGGTAGACAAAGAAAAGGATAGGATCAATATGATCAACTACCTGAGTGTCACATGCCTCTATCAAGCTGATACACTTCTTCCCTTACCCTTTGACTACATTGAGTTTGAGTACCTCAAACAACTTGAACTTGATGTAGCTAAAGAAAGAAAGATCACCAAAAGGAAGTTAAGGGAAGAAGCTGTAAAATCAAGAGCCATCATCCATAAAAATATGAAAAAGTCTGCTGATAGGCAGAAGATAATGAGCTTCTTGAAGCTGTATGGATTCTCCGGAAGGAGACTTGGTCCCATGTCTCTATCCACCATGGATGAGCACATCAGGGTAATCAAGCAGGAGATCCAAAGAGGTGAACTTGTTGACTTACACTCCCTACCAAGTCAGGTCCCTCAGGAAGTGGAGGTTAAGGTTGAAACACCTAAGACAACACAACCTGAACCTCCTGCTGAACCTCAGCAAGCTTCCACTTCTGATCCATAGAAGGGATCTGTCCCCTCTCAATCTGAACCTGTGAGAGAGGAAGACCCAACTGAGAAAGACAAAGAAGATTAATCAGGTGCTGCAGGCCAGTCTTCTCAGTTAAAAGGTTCAAAGAGAAGGAAAATGATGGTTTCCAAACCAAAGTCAAAGAAGAAGAAGAAGGAAACATCCACCTCCAAACCTCAAGATGAGTCAGAACATCCTGAGGATGTGCAACAAGAGGATGCTCCACCAACTCCAATTCAAGCAGCTCCTCTGGCATCAGGAAGACCCATCTTATCTTGGACATACATCACGAATCCAAAAAGATGGGATGTCATAAGAGATCAAGGTGTTGAACGTGTCTACACATGGCAGGATATGTTCAATCTACCTCTGCATGATCTCTTTGACATGAGATAATAATATGAGAGTCTAAGTGATCCTGATCATCTTATGAAGAAAGGGATGGTCATCATCATAATGAGGACTGCCAACATCTGAAGTCTTTAAGTGTTTTGGTAGCATCAGCCTAGGGGGAGTTTGTAAGGTTATTAGTAAGGCTGATGCAACCCAAACACCCAAAGTCTCTCCTGCATGCATGCACAAGTGTACTAAAGTGGAATGCTTCGGAAGTTTCACACTGCCTTAGAAATTATTCCAAGTGTAAAATCTTCCGAAGTCAAGACCAATATCTTTCGAAGCCAAAAGATGAAGTCTTCCGAAGCTTCAAGGACAAAGTCTTCCGAAGCCAACTATTAAAGACAGATTTCTTCCAAAGACTTTTATATTACATGCTTTATCTGATGTACTTTTTACCTAAAGCTGAACCACTTTCCGCTGCCACTCTGATAAGTCACCAACCTTACATGAGTTGGTGAAAAGGTCCATGCTTTTGATAAACTGTACATTGAGGTCTTGATTCTGTAACTTTCCACTTTATGTACTTTGTCCGTTTTGTAATATATTAGGATATGAGCTATGGCATGTCATATTCACTAGTCAAAAGGCAATCTGCCTTTTGACTCTATATGGATTTTGTTGTCTAGATCATGTATCCAGTTGGCCTTCAAAGTATGGCTGGCTGTAGGTTATAGTATAAGTATTTCTAGTTCTTGTAACTTAGATGTAGAACTTTGAAAACCTTCTGTAAGAAACTAGAGATCATATACATCAACCTTGAAAACCAACTGCTTGTGTGTTGTTCTAGTTTCTGTCTCATTTACACTTATGTTTCTTAGTTCTCAAAACTGAGTTTACCAGTTCACCATTTGAATTGTTAAGTGTTGTTCCACACTCTCCTGTTTGTGTTGTTGTGTTGTAAAGTGCATAACCCTTCAACCCGGTCCTGCACGTTTTCACCTTCGAAATCACCTACTACCGTCGACCTCCTCGCCATGCACGAGTCTCCGGCAATCCCTTTCTCCGTTATGCACCTCCTGCGACCTTCCCCTCAGCAATTGTCAACCGTTCGGCAATCGTCGTCGCTCTGGCAGCCCTGGTCATTATCAAAACCGTTCCGCACTTCATTTGGTTAGATTTCTCACTCGTTACTTTCGTTTTTGGGCTGTGGTTTCGCGTTCGGGGTGTTATGATCGGGTTTGCATGGTTTCGATTCAGGGTTTGAGTGTTTGTGCTTGGTCTTATTGTGTTGGAACATGATTTTATACATGGTTATATGAATTATTATGTTGGTTCATGGATGCATGTAGATTGCATATACATATACATATACATATATATATATATATATATATATATATATATATATATATATATAAGTGTGTGTGTGTGTATCTGTGTGTGTGTGTGTAGATGTGTGTGTGTGTAGATGTGTGAGTGTGTCTCTACGTATATCACTGTGGATATACGTTATGTGTGTTTTACTATGTGTGCATGCGTATGGGTTCTGTGTGTCCTTGCATGTGTTTTATTTTCCCATGTATACATGCTCATGTGTGTTTGTTCATGGCCTACGTATATGGTTGTGTATATTTTATGTGGTGAAGGTGTGTGATTCATATATGTGTTTGTTTATGTGAATATGTGTGTATTAGTTATAAGTTTCTTTGTGTGTGAGTGCTATGTGTGGAGCATCTGTATATGGAGTTATGTTGGTGGATATGGTCATGCATATATTCGTAGGCATATACAAATTATATATTTTGGGTATGGGGCACATGGGGGGCGTTAGGTGGATTCTAAAAATTTGTATTTATATAAATATATTCATAAAACATGGGGGATGGCAGCAGGTGACTTTTTGTAAAAAATTATATTTATATGAATTTATTCATAAAACGTGGGTGATGGCAGCAGGTGACTTTGTGGGTTACATTATGAAATGGATATGTCATGCATCCATGAGATTGTGGTGGTGTGTTTTTGTCATATATGAACATGATTATTAAAGGTGTGTTATATATATCATCGTATATTTACGTTATGTAGATTATATATATATAATATATAATGCATATTTTCTTTGTGTGAGTAATATATAGTTAATCAATATATGTGAGTTGTTACGTTTGGGTCGATACGCGTTTGCTGTGTCGTAAGTTACATATAAAGAAGCATAAAAACTTATGATAAAAAGTCATGTAATCAAAAATATATTTATAACGAGTACTTCCATGCATGAACCGGATCAAGGGTGAGTAAATAGTTTTTATTCTCGTGTGAGCTGTGTATGCTTGCGTTTGCTTGTGAATGGGGAGTCATACCTACAACCAACACTGTAACCGATCCGGGACCGCGAGACCATACAAATTATATTAATAATTGATTCTATTATTATTATTATATTATTATTATTAGTTTAACTAAATATAAATTGATATTCAGGTTAATCGGAACCCAATCATTTGCGTTTGTTTTACTTTTTATTGTGCATTCAAGTGAGTTTACAGCCCCACTTTCATTTATTTACTCTTTTTTGAGAAGAGAAACATGTGGTTTTTTAAATACGATACAATACTTTAGATTTCGTAATACTGCATATACCTGATACTATGGTATTATACTACGCCTCTTTGGACTGTTAATATGTTATTAGCGAGGTGATTGTTAGTAGGTCTACTGGGTTTGACAACCCCGCCCGGGCTAGTCGCGCTAGGTTGACTAGAGGTCAAACGGGTGAATGGTTAGCCTGTTTTACAGTGTTGTGGTCGGGATTCCATAGCCAGGGCATACATTATTATTATTACTGTCAGCTCGGTCGCGACTTCATAAACATGGTGACTTGCTGTAGGCTAGCTACCTACTTATATGCTTTGATTACTAAATCTGGAATTTCATTACTGTTAATTACTATTTCTAGTAAACCTGTGAACTCACCAGTCTTTGTACTGACTTTAACATGTTTTCTCTTAGGTCATTGATATGATACGTCTGGGAGCACCGCATTCATTGCATATCATCTTCATTCGCTTTTAAACTGATTTTATGATTTAATTACATTTACATTTACTTAAATTGGTTTGGGCGCGTGTTTGTGCAGTTTTAACAGTAGTTCAAATGTTTTCTGATTTTGCTTCCGCAATACTTAAACATAATTGGTTTATTTCACTATTATCAAGTAACTATTATGTTTTGTAACTTTCGAGTCATTTGGTGTAATTGATGCTTATCTGAGATCTTGGTTATGTCACATGTCTGATGGTAAAACCCCTTTGTGAAAATTGAGGGTGTGACAGATTGGTATCAGAGCATTAGTTATAACGAACTAAAATGAACTTCTGTATTTCATTTGCTGGGTTTGTTAGACACCTTATCATAGTTGTTTAACCTTTTAAACATGAAAACACAGCGGAAACAAAGCATAATAATATGTTTTGTAAACTGAAAATTTAGAGCATATTATTATCATCAACAAACCCAAGAACAAAAAGATCATTTATATGTGAAAGAACTAGCTATCAAACAAACTATAACAACCAAAACAAAACCATGAAACTACCTTTCAAAAGCTGTCAAAAACCATGAGATTGAAGAAGTGGATGAGGTTCTTGAAAGACCAAAACACCAAAGAAGATGTCCTCAAGCTTGCATACCCACAAGCATCAAGCAAGCACCTTTGTTTCTAGGATTTTACCACCAAAATCAACCACCAAGGGCTGCTGAAAAACTCCTTTTCAGCCTTGACTAGCTTCAAAGTTTGAGAGGAAAAATGGTCTTTTGCATGTAAGAGAGAGAAGGACAAATGGTGTGTTTTACTAGTTAATAGTTGTAAACTTCCAAGACAACAAAAAGACCCAAACACCCTTTTAGGGGGCGGCCAAAATATATGGGTTTAAAATGGGGTTTCCCTACAATTTTAATCTTCCATTTATTGTTAACTAGTTATTTAATTAGTTATGTAATTAACCCTTTAATTATATAACTTATACACACTATTATTATTTGATGTTATTTAACCAACTTAAATAACATTACAAATAATACCCATAAACAAAATATCCTTATAAGTTGTCCTATCTCATATGCAATTTATTTAGAAAATCCATTTTCTAAATTCGTGTAATTATTTAATTGCATGATCATATCATCAATTAAATAATTATTAGTGTTTGCTAAGCTTGTTATTGGGTATGACCCTACTTGGATCATTAACGTACTAACCACATCAATGTTTTATGTGTCTTGGGCATAAAGAATCCAACATCATTTGCATTGCATTTAGACTATAGCTGGATTTTCATTAGTTACACGCACATAGACATGTTTAGCTTCTTGGTTGTTTGTTTACTTGTTGATTGCTTGAAGTTGCTCATTCCTGTGAGTGGTTCTTTGTAGGAAATAACATCTTCATCATCTGCTCCTTCATCTTCTTCTTGAGGCAAGAGGCCCATTCATAATGATTCTATACCTCCATCTTCTGGACCGTATGAGTGGCCCATGCTCCTTAATAGTAATGAGGAGTTGGATTATGATCAACCGTTTGCTCTACCACAATACCCACCGGTTCATAAGTGGGAATGCTATCTTAAGTATATAACCAGCCTAGTTCAGGAGTGAAATGTCCCACTACCTCCTAAAAATCAGCCTTGTACTAGGTCTACTATGGTTAGGATTCCTGATACCCCTACCCTACCTTGTCCTCCCGAGCAGGCCATGGCTGCTATGGCAGCTACTTTACATATCGAGAGGAAACGCGTTGCTGATCTGGTGAACGACAACCGAGTGTTGAAGAAACAAGTACGAGACTTGGCCGAGGAGATCAAGGAGATAAAGAGATGATTCAACGTACTGATGGAATATCATAACAAGCATGTGGATTGCGTCACTAGTTTGTATGTGGTTAGAGACGAGGTGGACATCGCTGCTAACAGTCAGCGACTTGATACTCTTGAGGGTCAAGTCAATGCACTCAACACAGTACCAGAGCCTGACGAGGAAGACCCAGAAAAGAACCTGAAGAAGCACCTGAGGAGCAACAAGAAGATGAACCAGAGAACAGCACGGGACCCGTTGATTTGAACTAATACTTTAGCTTGTCTATTTCTTATTTCTTATACTTTCTTTCTTTTCACACCTAGATGGGAAAGGTTTTTCCCATCCGATTGATGTTTTTGTTTTTTAGTATTTGGTTTGATTCATTGTAGACGTACTTATAATATATTTGATCTGAAATTATTATTTGAACTATTAGTTGTGAGTGTGCTAAATTCTTTAATTTCTTATGCTTGAATGAAGCTAAATATGTTAGATATTTGCTTTTTTTGTATGTTGTAATCTTAAAGAATGTCTGGAGAGGACATGGACGTGGTAGTGGTAACATCACCATGACGCCTGCAGAACTGGCGGCACTAATGAATTAGAATGTTACCGCAGCATTGGCAAGCCAACACCCTCCACAACCGCATGCTATTGGTAAGCAAAGGTTCCTTACCCCTTATCCAAATCCGTGTGATAGCTCTCCATAATTTAATATGAATTTAATATCTAATCATTATACTCAATTCAATTCAAGGACAACCGACTTGCACATACAAGTCCTTCATGGATTGTAAGCCTAACCCGTTTAAGGGAACTGAGGAAGCAGTGGGACTGCTCTGTTGATTTGAAAAGCTGGAGTCAGTGTTTAAAATCTATAACTACCAGGCTGGGAGTAGGGTGAAATATGCTGCTGGCATGATGGACGGTGCCGCACTGAGCTGGTGGAACACGTAACTCCAGATGTTAGGCGTTAAAGCTGAAAATGCCACAACATGGGAGGAATTCAAGAATCTGCTTAAGGAGGAATACTGTTCCAGGATGAAGTGCAAAAACTGGAAACCGAATTCTGGAACCTGAGGATGGAGGGTTCTGAGATTGAAGCCTACACATCTCGTTCTTACGAGTTGGCTACTCTATGTCCTACTATGATCAACCCAGCTTACCGGAAACACAGAGCATGGTCACCACTGCTAGACCAGTTACTATTTAGGAGGTTATCCGACTAGCATACAGCTGACGGATCAGGCCGTCATGCAGGGCAAGCTTCCCCCGCGTGGCATTGCATCCGGTTCCACTGAAAACAAGAGGAAATGGGAACCTTCTGTTAGTGGGAAGCTGTGAAGTCACTGGATCGATGAACATCCGAGCACGTTCTTGACGGAAGGATCAAAACCAAAAGATAAACAATGATACGAACAATAATCGAATGATTTCATTGATAAAAATAACGATTTTAAGCTCGTTACAACTTAAAAATCAAGACTTTTGGCAAGGGGAGATCGAGCATGATCTCCCCTCTCATCCGGCAGCACCTAGGCGCCAGGAAACTATGAAAAACCCTTGGGTTTCTACACATTGAAACTGGTATATATAGGCCTCGGCCCATATTAGATGCGACTGGGCCCATTCGTGCGATTGGACCATACGTATGTTCAATCGTACGACTGGACCATTCTTATGGCTCAGTCTTACGAATGCCCTAATCGCATCTCTCAGTCGCACGACTAGTCCATTAGCATGACTCAGTCGTACGACTGAGTCTCATTGTCCATTAGCATGACTCAGTCGTACGACTGAGTCTCATTCGCATATGCTCCTGCGAATGACCCAGTTTCATGTGTTTACAAGGTGTATAACATTATGCCTAGACTATTCGTCAAGCGACGGATACACTATATATGACTATATATGCTCCAACAAATTCCCCCTTGGACGTTGCTTGCGAATAGTAGATAACACCTATTACAATCTTCAGTCAATCTTTGCTCTGGTTTCCAATAGAATCAACGAACAACCATATTAGCCAACATTGCCGATCCGTCAGGTTACCACAATATCCCTGAAAATGAATTTAGGCACAATAGCTTTCGTTTACTTTGCAGAACACCATCATAGCAGTAAGATTCCCCAAATGACTGATTTTTCCAGATAATGACATGACCAGTTTTCCATTGCTTCAATCTTCACACAGTCTAACCTGTTTAACATTTCCAACTGTAGAAATTCCCCCTCACGTTCAGCATATCCCAATATATAAACGTTGTGCTTTCCTAACGTCTTCATACGGTGTATTGGGCAAAAGGTTGAAGGTTCCAATCCACAGCTGACAATATCAAACAAATCAGCATGCACGTAGATTCATCATCAGAACTTGCTCACATCATCACTTTCTGATTGCGTCTTCAATTTCTCTATACATGGATTCCCCCTAAGAATGAGAATCCTCTCTGTGCGGATAAATATAACTTGATTGGCCCATAAATAGTCAGATGCTCCTGACTACCCCACAAAATCAGCACCGACAGCTGACATCTTCTCTTCTCTCTTTCGTGTTCTAACAACATTCACCGATTCTGGAAGTCCAACGAATAATGGGGTATCCATCGAACTTGTTTGACATAAGAAACTCAGGGTGAATGTCCATTCCTCATCCTCAGCTCTTGCATAAACTCTCCAGGAAAATCTTCACTATTGACCCGAAGACGAACAATACATGACCCGATAATTTTCCCCAAAAAAATTTATTTTACCAAACTTTTTCAGAAGGTTTCCCGACTAATAAAAATGGTTTAGGGAAAAATTCGTGCAAGAAGCTGTTCCAGACTCTTTTTTTTTTTTGGTCTGGAACAAATGCGGATGAGTCAATGCAGATGGCTCATTCGGGCGATTGAACATACGACTGGTCCAGTCGCACGATTGAACACACGACTGTTCCAATCGCACGAATGGTCCATTAGCATGGTCCAGTCGTACGAATAGTCCATTCGCATAGTCCAGTCGTACGAATGGTCCATTCGCATGGCCCAGTCGCATGAACGGGGGCTGCACGTAGAATTTCAGATCTGCAGCCGCCAAGGCTGCCAAAAACCCTAATCTGACGAATTTTACATGATTCGAACCAAGATAGACATCATCAGATTCGCAAGGGTGATAGGAACGTGGTTTTGAATTCGATTTTAACATAGAAACACCACACGTACCCAGATCTGAACAAAACACGAAGAACACGAAGTGGGTTTAACGTCAAGATCTGAAATTTGATCCAGAAATCAAGAGCTCGGGTTGCTAGAATGATTGTTAGATCATTCTAGCAGTAACCTGGCTCTGATACCAATTGTAAAGTCACTGGATCGATGAACATCCGAGCACGTTCTTGACGGAAGGATCAAAACCAAAAGATAAACAATGATACGAACAATAATCGAATGATTTCATTGATAAAACAGAACGATTTTAAGCTCGTTACAACTTAAGAATCAAGACTTTTAGCAAGGGGAGATCGAGCATGATCTCCCCTCTCATCCGCAGCACCTAGGCGCCAGGAAAACTATGAAAAACCCTTGGGTTTCTACACATTGAAACTGGTATATATAGGCCTCGGCCCATATTAGATGCGACTGGGCCCATTCGTGCGATTGGACCATACGTATGGTTCAATCGTACGACTGGACCATTCTTATGGCTCAGTCTTACGAATGCCCCAATCGCATCTCTCAGTCGCACGACTAGTCCATTAGCATGACTCAGTCGTACGACTGAGTCTCATTCGCATATGCTCATGCGAATGACCTAGTTTCATGTGTTTACAAGGTGTATAATATTATGCCTAGACTATTCGTCAAGCGTCGGACACACTATATATGACTATATATGCTCCAACAGAAGCAATCTTCATTATCCATTCACCAGCAACAGTAAAACAAGAAGTTCAACCAGTCACTACCTTTTTAAGACGGGCAATTCTGGTGGCTACCGTGGCAATCTTCCAGAGTACAATATATGTAAGTTTCATCATAATGGACAGTGCATGAGGAACACTTGCGAGAGGTGCAGAAAGTTTGGGCATGTTGCCAAAAATTGCAGGGTAAACCTCTCAGGAAAAGCACCTCAGCAGCAGCAGAACTACAATCAGACTAGGTGTTATGAATGTGGTCAACCCAGTCATTTTAAAAGGGAATGTCAGCTGAAAAGAAATGGTAACAATGGTACTGCTGATAAGCCAAAGGACAACAACAATGGTGGTGGTGATGATGGTAGAGGCAGAGCTTTCATCATGGCTCAGTGTGGCTCGAAATAACCCTACTATAGTGTCTGGTAGATTTACTGTTAATGGATGTTATGCCTCTGTTCTATTTGACTCTGGTGATAATAAGAGTTATATGTCCACTAAGTTTAGTAAAGTACTAGGGATGGTACCTACTGACTTCAATTCTAACTATGCCATAGAAATAGCTGATGGTAGGATGATAATAGCTACCCAAGTATTTAGAAACTGTAAGCTAGGTCTATTTGGACACACCTTCCACATAGACCTTGTTCCTATCACACTCGGTAGCTCGATGTAGTAGTCAGAATGGATTAGAACAACGTTGAGATCATTTGCAAGGAGAAGCTAATCAAGTTACCCATTTTGGGTGATGAGATTCTTACAGTTGAAGGTGATAAGGTAGGTGTTGTGGTCAGCATTATCTCATATTTGAAGGTTCAATAATGTCTCAGGAAAGGGCATTCTGCTTTATTGGCACTTGTTACAGAAACGAATGTGGATGAAAAACGTATCGATGATATTCCAGTTGTCAGAGACTTTCCTAAGGTATTTCCCGAAGACCTACCTAGACTTCCTCCGCATAGACAGGTCGAATTTCAGATTGAGTTAGCACCTGGAGCAGCTCCAATCGCTCGGGCGCCATCCGCTTGGCACCAAATGAATTAGAGTTGTCTAAGCAATTGCAGGAGTTGTTAGACAAGGGATTCATACATCCCAGCTCTTCACCGTGGGAGCTCCAGTGCTTTTTGTGAAGAAGAAAGATGGAACCTTTAGGATGTGTATCGACTACCGGGAGTTGAAAAAAGTGATGATTAAGAACAGATATCCACTACCGCGCATTGATGACTTGTTTGACTAGTTGCAAGGATCAAGCTATTATTCTAAGATTCATTTGAGATCAGGCTATCATCAGTTGAGGGTCGAGAAGAAGACATCTCGAAGACGGCGTTCCGGACCCCCTATGGACACTATGAGTTTGCTGTAATGCCTTTTGGACTGACCAATGCCCCAGCAGTTTTCATTGACCTCATGAACCGTATCTGTAAGCCTTATTTGGATAAGTTTGTCATTATCTTCATTGAAGGCATACTGATTTACTCCTATAATAAGGAAGATCATGAGGAACACATGAGAATCATTCTGGATTTGTTGAGGAATAAACAACTTTATGCAAAGTTCTCAAAATGCGACTTCTAGATGTGAGAAGTACAATTTCTTGGGCATGTGGTGACGAAAAGGGCATACACGTAGATCCTTCAAAGATTAAAGTAATCAAGGATTGGCCGGCACCAAAAACGCCTTCTGAGATGCGACAATTCCTTGGTTTAGCGGGCTACAACAGACATTTATCGAAAGATTCTCAAAGTTGGCACAACTTTTGACTGCCTTAACCCACAAGGGAACCGTTTACAAATAGGGCAGCAAAGAGGAAACATCGTTTTAGGCGCTTAAGGACAAACTCTGCAGCGCACCGACCCTAGCCCCACCAAAGGGAACTGATGACTTTGTTGTTTACTGTCATGCATCCATCCTTGGGGTGTGTACTGATGCAACGTGACAAAGTCATAGCTTATGCATCTAGACAGCTCAAGGTGCATGAGAAGAACTACACAACGCATGATCTGGAACTAGGAGCTGTAGTATTTGCCTTGAAGATCTGGAGGCACTACTTATATGAAAACAAGTGCATGATCTATACAGACCACAAGTGTAACACCCGAAAGTTTGACTTTTGGTAGGTTGTGCGACTGAGCCTCAGTCGCCTGGGATTTATGCGACTGGAGGTTCAACCGCATGCTATTCGGCCGATTGAAGCTCAACCGTATGATGGAGTTCAACCGCCCGAATGAAGGACGAACCGCATGGAACACATGCGACTGGGGTCCAATCGCATGGTGTTCATGCGACTGAAGGTCCAGTCGCCCCTGGAGCAGATGCGATTGAGCAATACCTATAAAAGGGGAGCAGCTCTCATTCTCCTCCCAACACTTAGAAATTTCAGTCGGGAAGAGCATAGAGTGAACGAGAGCAGAGAAAGAAAAGAGGGAAAGTGCTGACCGAGCTCCGAATTTGTCGAGAAGCTAGCCAAATCGAAGCTCATCAACTCCTACCTGTTATTGTGAGTTCTAGAACCCTCATTTACATGTTTTCTAACGATTTTGGGGCTGGAATCACATAGAAACCCTATTTTTGAAATAGTGTAAGTTTGACCCATTTGGGTGAATCTTGAGTAATGTGTTTATAGTAAGAATTAGGACTTGTATATGCTTGTATGATGTCCTAGTATGAATCCCTTGAGACTTGGGAGGGTCAATTTGGGCTGAAAATGGGTTTATGATGAGTTTAAGTGCGTTGGTTCGCGACTGCTGTTCATGAAGAACTCCAGTCGCTGCCCAGTTAGGGTTATGCGACTGAAGGGCCATTCGGCCGAATGAGGATTAGTTAATGTCCAATCGCACGATTGAGGCTCAGATGCACGATTGAGCTTCAGTCGCACGATAGGCTATGCGATTGGGGGTTTCGGTCGCATAGGTCCAATCGCAGGGTAGTTCAGTCGTACGGTTAAGAGTTAGTCGCATATAGCCCAGTCGTATAGTGTCTATTCGTGCGGAAGGAAGTCCAGTCGCACGATTGTATGCCCATTCGCATGACAGCCCAAATCGCACGGTCCAGTCGCATGGAGGACATGCGACTGGGATAGGTTCAGTCGCCCGTATAGAGCTGATGTGAATGTATAGAGAAGTGTATGTATGATGTATGTATGTTAAGTATGATGTGGCCATGATAGATGGTAAATACTGATGATTTGTAAATACCTATGTTCCTTATGTAAATGTATGTTATCTTTTAATAACTTTACGTGAATGAATGAAAGAATGAAACGAATGTATTAAGAACGTAAAGTGAAAGATAATAAAAGAAGGAACATGATGAATGAATGCATGCATTAACGAATGAATGAATGAATGTAAGTAAGGCTTGCAAGCAAATGAAAGGAGGTGCACACCCCTGGCAGGTGTTAGCTCAACGGTGTGCGGGTTAGCTACCCGAAGGATGCACATCGGGGTCAGTCTTTGTGATTGACCAGAAGTATGTATGGGATCCTTGCCGCTTACCCTAGGTGACTAGATCAGTATTAGTGCACAACGTTCGTGATTGATCATCACAGGTCCAGCACCCGCATTTGTGCACAACGTTCGGGGTATAGCATATGGCACTGATCCAGAAGTAAAGTGAAAAGATAAGTGGTGCATGTACCTACCCCAGGTGACTGGATCAGCATTTGTGCATAACGTTCGTGGTTGATTACCACAGGTCCTGCACCAGCAGCATGTATGCTGTAAGGGGGTATTGTACATGTCACCGAATGTAAAGAATGTTCGAACCAATGTAACGAATGTATGAATGAATGAAACAAACGTTCGAACAGAAGTAATGAATGAATGTAAAGTATGTACGTATGAAAGTGAACGAGAATGATGAATGGTACACGAATGAATGATTAATGAACGAAGGATGAGATAATAATAATATTATCTACGTGTATGTAAGATGTGTGAACACATGTATAAAAGAACGGTTAATAAGAATAAAAGTATGTTTTATTATAAAACTAGAACTCACTCAGCAACGCTGACTTTTTATGTGTTTTCCAGTTCGCAGGTAGTGTTGCTGAGGATGGCACGAGGCGGCTACTCTGTTCGTGGGGGACGGCATTCTCCTTTTGATTATGCTGCCACATCATGTGTTGTGGGCCCGTAATGCACGCACACATCATGTTGCATGCAAGTGTGAGATTCTTAAGAATCCTGATAAACGGGATTACTTAAGGAATCTCCTTATGATG
Organism: Flaveria linearis; assembly: GCA_024085815.1. Taxonomy (NCBI): domain Eukaryota; kingdom Viridiplantae; phylum Streptophyta; class Magnoliopsida; order Asterales; family Asteraceae; genus Flaveria; species Flaveria linearis. Next base: position 9,426 of record JABSNV010000819.1, on the reverse strand, counting down.
AAAAAGATATTTTTGAACTTAATATCTTCTATTAGAGGTCACTGTATATGACCCTATGATTGCTGAGCTTCAGCAGCAATCATAGTAAAGCTAGGCAATGTAAGGAAAGCTTGTATTTTGTAATCAAGACAATGATGTAAAAGCTTTTATGAATGAATGTGAATGTATATTTTTATCAATTCCGCTGCGTTATTTTATGATCATATACTATATGTATGTATTATGTGCAATGAAGAACCAACAGTAAGGTGCCCGGTGAGCGGGGCCTTACAAGTTGGTATCAGAGCAAAAGTTTAAGTAAAACGGGTAAATTTTCATAATAAACCTAAACTTAAACTGAGAATGGGACAGAGAGAATGAAATGCCATCTGAGTAGCTGCGTGCCATCAGGTATTTTCTTAAAGTTAATCATGATTACGTGCACATGATGTGTGTTTATGTGTACTGTTAGACTTAGATACTAATGTAGTCAGGATAGGTAATGCTCGGGGTGCGAAGAGTAAAGTAAGTGGCTAATCACAACTGGCTACTGTAATTAGGGACTTACTATACTTGACATAAACTGAGCTATTTCCTTGAATGACCATGTTGGTGTTTGAATCTTTCAGTGTGATAGAAGATGGTCGGTGTAGATCATCTAAAGCTTCCCGTGGTGGTGGACGTGGTGATGAACCGCGTATCACGCGAGGAAGACCTAGGACAGAGAAAGTAGTTCATGAGGAGAACGAGATTCCTCATCAGGAGGAGGCAGACGAAAGCGCAAATTTGAGAGCCTCGGTAAAAGAGGCAGTGGTCGAGGAAGTACATCAGGTCATGCAGACGATCCTACCGTCTGTAGTGACCGAAGTGATAAAGGCAGTACGTGAAGATGTGAGACGAGGGAGGATCGGTCCTCAGGTAGACAGCAACAGACGGAAGCAGAAACGGTGTTATCTGATGATGAAGAGGAAGAGGAATAAGAGCAGGTACGGGAGACAGCCCGGGGTTGTAACTATGGGGCATTATGAGGTGCAAGCCCCGACTTTGATGGTTCTTGTTAGGACCGTGTACGTACGGAGTACTAACTGATTCTAAGTTAAACCAGATCAAATAGTGCGGAATCCTATTTGATTGGCGATCCAATCAGTGAAAACGTAATCCGGATCAAAACTAACGATTAGAAAACGTTAAGAATTGATTAGCAATGACCAGGAACGTTCTGTGAAGTTGGAATGGACGAACAGGGTGCTCTGGGTCGACTAGGGTTATGAATATTCGAAGTGTTGCGTTTTTTTCACGAATTAAGTGGTATTTATAGGTTACAGATCTCATTCGTGCGACTGAGCCTTGCGACTGGCTCAGCCGTGTGATTGAGTAATACGATTGATTCATTCGAATGCTTGAGTCAGTCTTATGACTCAAACGGCCGATTGACTCAATCTCCTAGTTCAACCGTGCGATTGAACCATTCGCATGGTTCAGTCGTGCGACTGAAAAAGATTCTTAGTCAAACACATTCTTGAACCTTTAACGATTCAGAACTGTGTCTCACAACTGTAAACCTATATAACATGGTCATATTATACGTGTAACCACTAATAATATAATTAGATATAACATTATATAATCAACAACCATATAAAGAAGAGATTCTCATTAGATTGATTGAACATTACAGATGTATTACAAGATAGAATTCTATTACATTTGAGCTCACTAGACTAGAACTGGGGACATATGTACCAACAAACTCCCCCTTGGACCTAGTTCTATCTAGACCTTTACTTCTTTCTTGAACTCTTCAAACCTTTTAATCTCTCTTCTTTGGAAACCCCCGCATGGATATTTAGCGCAAAGCATAGACGTATTATGTGCTGAAACTGTAGAGCTTGCACAATATCCTGCGTATCGAAAAACAGAGGCCACTTGTACAGCGTATACACATCAGACGCTGACAAGTTGATAAGCCACATGGGTTCGAACACCCTTAAAGCTTCCATTGACCCGTCCTTTTCCAAAACAATGACTGCCTCACCCGAGCGCCAGTCATAGTACCACCACTTAAAGTGTGGGGTAAAGTCCTGTGGCATCTCCCTCAGTGGAATTCTGGACATTGTGCGCAGAGGTCGCCACTTCAGGACTATCTTAGGCTGACCAGTGATGGGACTTACCTCAGACCTTCTGAGGTACCTCGTAGCCTGCTGAGGTTTGAAGTTTACCCATCTGGTCCTATATTCCTTCTTCAATGCAGCCTCAAACCAGCCAGACATCTTCTTCGGATCAGCATAAAGAAGCTTTAGTCGTGCCAACTGGTTGAGTTCAAAACCTGGGAGAGTCTTCAGATCATGAGGGAATCTAAAGTACTCGATTCCTCTCTCCCTCTTCACTGCATATACTCCGAGGTCATCAAAATGAGCCCAAGCTATAATCTTCCCTGACACCTTCATACTCTTCTTTACTTTGTATAACTTGGTGTAGGTACTCTGAGTTGCTGTAGTACGTTGTGCTCGGACCTCGGCAAAGCAAGCCGCCCATTTAGCCTTTCGAATGTCAACTTCGGCGTCCGTGGCTTGAGCTTGGCTTGTTGAGGCTTTCGCTCCTTTTTCTTTATCATGAAGTTTATCCAAATATCACTGTCAAGGTTGTTCACCAGATCAGGAAACACGTTTCCCTCTTGATCAGTGTATTCTGGATAATGCTGATCTGTGATGTCTTCAATTTCAATTTCTTCAACATCTTTAAGTTCGTCATCATCAGCATCATCAAAAACTGGAGCGTCTTTAACAATTTCGTCTGGATTCAGACGAAACATGTCAGCCAGTTGCTCATCAGTGAGGTCGTGAATAATTTCTCCTTCTTCAGGAGTACAACTCACAGACCTTCTGACGATCCCCTGCAGATCAAGAATCATTGTTAGTTGAGACTTGACCTGTTGGAGGGGAGCAACATCATGTTCGTCTCTCTGAAAGTTAGGATCTGTTTGATTTAAACATGCAAGACAATAATTGTTAGTAAATAATCAAACACAGTCATTAACATAAGATATAGACATTCATTAAATAAATGTAACATAATTTCAAATACAAAAGTCTGTTAAATACATAAACATGACTAACTAAACAGTACTTTTGTCTTGAATTTCTGGAGTTTCTTCAGTTGGAGCAGACGAAGAGGGTCCTTGATCATGTCGGCGTTTAGAACGCCTTTCGCCTGCTACATTATCACTTTGATCTCCGACAGTTTCTCCTCCTTCACCTTCATCATCTTCCTTCTTCTCATCACCATCATTACTTTCATCACTACCATCATCATCATCCTCATCATCTCATCATCCTCATCATCATCGTCCTCATCCTCACCATCATCATCATCACCTTCCCCGATCCTGAGGTGCTCACTCTGAGTGTCTTTTAGCTTAAGCAGCAGAGTTTTGTGAGCCGCCTCTAGCTTTCCCATCCTCTCATCAGTCTCAGCCTCGTGTTGTAGCAAGCCTGTGATCTGATCAGTCTGCGAAGTGATCACTTGGGCTTGTGAGGATGTCAACTCCCTCAATCTTTCAATCTCAGCTGCTTGTGATGAACTTTGCTCTTGCAGCTGGAGGATCTGAGCTGTCTTAGCCTTATCAGAGGCTAGCAGCTAGAGCATCATGCTGTTTAGAGCAGCAAGTTGCTCAACCACCGAAACAGGTGGTAGAACTGAGCTCGAAGTGGCAAATGAGGTTTGGGTTTGGTGAGTTGTGGTTGTAGTGGTGGCTGTGGTGTAGATGGGAGGAGATGGGATGGCTGTAGTGGGGGTACAGTGGTGGTGGTGGGGGAAGATATAGAAGTATGAAGTGGAGGTCTAGTGGTGGTGGTGGTGTGGGGTGTTTGGGATGTGGTGTATTGGGTGGTTTGAGTGGTTTGGGTGATTTGGCTAGGTGTGGTGGAAATGGTAGGTGCAGAGGAGGTAGTGATAAGCGTGATCCTCCTGCGCTTGGGCTTCATCCTATGAGGACGAGCCATATGTTTCCTCCGAGTCCCCCTTGACCCGGAGGCTCCCCCTTGGCTGCTGGGAGAGGCTGGGGTGTATGATGGGTCTGCTACAGAGCTCCCAGACTCTCCTGAGCATCCACTAACTGCCCGTAAACCTTCCTCGGTTGCCACTACCCGACTTCCCACAGTCCGGGTTAGTGGTGCCTCATCTGAATCCTCCTCCTCCTGCATGAAGTCAGGGTGGATTGGAGCTGGCTCAGGTCTTCCTTGACCATCTCCTCCCTGATCCGTTCCGTGGTCATCATCATCGGAGTCATCGGAGGGTAGAGCCACCTGCTCTACATCAGAATCACTATCTTCGTGACGCCACTTTCTCCTAGCTGGCGCCACATACTCCTCACGGGCCAGATGCCCAAACAAACGTCTTACCGGGGCTTGACCTGCTTGCCCCGGTATACCTTCATCCTGCCCAAGGTGGTATCATCCATCACCTCGAGCACAACTGCATCCTCCTTCTGCTTTGGTAACATAGGTAACTTCTGGTCAAAGATCATTTGCAAGAAGCGAGGATACATGCAGAAGCCTTCTCTTCCCTTCACTTCTATGTTCTCCACTAGGTAGGTGAAGATCATCCTGGAGAAGCTGAACGGGTGGTTCAACACTAATGCAACATAGGCATTCTGCATTTGCTCAGAGAGCTCGTCGAAGCCTCCTTTTCGTGAGGCAATACACCTTAGCAAGATGTGGCTAGGTATTTGAACTGGGGCAGAGATTGCTCTTGTTGAGCATCCCTAAGTTGATGTCCCCAGTGTACTTAGCCCTCAGGAAGCACCCTCTAACTGTCATCAGATGTAAACGAATAGGACAGTCACCATCATCTCCTAACTCTAGGACTGTCCTTAAGTCCTCCTCGTTATCTCTATAGTGTTACCAAGGATAGAGCTCCTGATCCTATGTGGCTCAACTGATCTATCTACAGTAGCATTCTCCCAGAATGCCTGCTGTAATGAACGGTACGGAGTGCAGGTTGGGATATCGCCCTGTAGATCCTTGATCTCCGTAAGAATGAGATTATTCCCACAAACTCCGATGCATTCCTTGAGGTCAGATCAAGATGGGCACAGATGTTGTGCTTTGTGCTTAGAATCCAACGACTCGCCATCTGTCACAATATAAGTAAACATCAGTACATGTAGAAGATAGCTTATTCAAATCAAGGAATTTCCCACTTTGGTTAGTCGGGTGACTGAGTAGTCGAATGAACATAACCGTGCGACTGAGTGGAACGAATGAGTTTTAAAGGTGAATTTATTCATACGGGCGACTAAGTCAAGCGAATGAGCATAGTCGTGCGTTTGATTCATTCGTCCATCTCAGTCGGGGCGACTGAGACTAATCGTCTTCTAAGTCGGGCGATTGGAGTTCATCAGCGTGTCTAGTCGCCTACTCGACAGTTTGTCCATTCAAATTCGTGTTTTGAGCTATTCTTGAAGTTAAACGTCGAAATTAGGCTCATTACACTCGGAAACTACCGATTAGGCATGTTTTTAACTTTTGTTTGAGCGTTTAGGTTAGTTTAGACAGCCTATTTGTTCATCATGTTCTCGGGTACTGTTTGGTCAGAATTCGAGAGGTTCTTGACATCATTTATCTGTTTTATCTATGAACACCTCGAGTATTACCTGTATAGTCACCAATGAATGTTAGAACACGCAAAACAAAGGCAAATATGGATCAAATGAAATTTGGACAGAGGTTCTTTAGGTCGGGCGAATAGAGGGGGCATTTGGGAGAATGAACGACTGATTCTGATTTGGTCTGTATTTATACTAGGGCAAATTCCAGTCGGGCGACTGAGTCTAGTCGTCTTGGTCAGTCGGCCGACTGAGTCTCAGTCGTGCAATCTACCCAATCGTTCATCTCCAATCGGGCGATTGAAGTTCATCCAAACGACAATTACAGTCGGTCACCTCCAATCGTTCGATGTGATTCATTCGCACACCCCATTCGCACGTTTGACCTAGTCGGGCACATTCAATCGGCCGATTGGGTTCATTCGCATGGTCCAATCTTACGATTGTATTCAATCGTATACCCCATTCGTACGACTGGGTCATATCAGATTCAGTCGTGCGATTGGGCTATACTGGTGCCATTTTTGTCAAGATATGAACCAACCCTTAGTTTTATTTACCAATTGATAAAACATTATGTGCAATTGATCATCTCAGACATGATCCATTTAACCACCCGATCACCTCAGACGTGATCCATTTATCCACCCGATCACCTCAGACGTGATCCTTTTATCCTTTCAAAACAATCTGTTTAGATAAACATTAGCGCATTCAGTGACATTTAGCAGATAACATGTATACACAGTCCGACATGACTCATTATACTAAGAATAAATAAATTTAACTACAATGAAAATGAACATCTTTTTGTGATTTTGTAGGGCAGGTTTGTGTACCTATCAGCTTGACATTATATCAGGAACAGACTCATTTGGAATCAGACAAGCATATCACCATTACTTGGAACATTATGAGTTGATTTCATTTTTTCATGATTACATATCACAGTTTGTTCTGATCTAAGACTCCAAGTACTAACTGGGAATCATGTTTGATATGAACGTAACACACTTTGATCGTCAACTTTAGTCGGTGCTTTCAAGACGATTGTCTATTGTCCACTTAAATTCAAGCACGGACTTTTGACATACATTGGTAATGATTAGTTATTTATTTCAAACAACATTTGCGTGTCCCACACCTATATGGTAATCAGCTTCCTTAAGAACTTTCGAGCGGTCTTTAGGTATTTTTGCAAGAAGAGACTATTCTTAGATCTTTCAAAGAGAAGCCAATCCTCAGGTCAGTACCATCGCACAGCAGAGAGGCGGCAAACAACAATGAAGTCTAGAATATATAGGTTATGCTTATCCTCAGGTCAGTGCCATCGCACAGCAGAGAGGCACACAACCTATCTCCTTGTTAGAGCATTTCTTATTTTCTTTTGCACATAGCGCACCAACAACATAAGTTATCAGCTTGATTACGCTAGTATTCATTTTTTTTTCGTGCTTTTGCTCTTTTTGTGGTCATTTGCACACCTTTGGTGGCATTATTTGCTCGTTATCCCTTATCGAAGAACTGATTGTGTTAACCAGTGATAAGATGGGAACCCCGTTGATTGAACCTTTTAGTTTAGATTAGTTTACCAATGAAGTCTACTTGTCTACTATGTGAATCTACTGACACATCATATAATGAACTAGCACCTCCCTAGATCAACTTTCTCCGTGTAATTACAGTAACAATCAAACGTACTATCATTTTCCCCATTTTGTTAGACTTAGACTTCTCTGATGTTTCATTTTTCAGTAAATTATTAACATTTTGATCTCAAACTCATTTTGCTGTTCCAATAACTCGATGCCTGTGTACTATCATCTTCCATTTGGTCGAGTCACATTTCCTGTTTTGTGTCTTTGCCTTTTCAGCTTCACTCACCTTCCCCCATTTTTTTTTAGTAAATCATACTGAAATAAATCTCCCCCTAAATTCTAAAACAAAAAATCTTTTTGTGTTTTTGGATTTTATACGACATGGGAATAAAAAAAATAAAATAAAATGAAGAAAAAGAAAATAAACGAATAGACACGAGTCGGACTATGTATCTGCTTCTTCAGCAATCACATCACTTTTCTTTTTAACGCCGTTGACCTCTAGCAGATATAAAAATCTTGGTTTATCAAACGGTTTGGTGTAAAGGTCAGCGCGCTAAAAATCCGTGTTAATTTAATCACATCAATTAATTGTTTTTCATAGCAATCGCGTATGAAATGATATTTAATCCCGATGTGTTTTTTTTTGGGTGTTGAACAGGATTTTTAGTGACTGCTCTATGGGCAGAATTTCAACATAAATAGGAGTGTTAGAAAATTTCAAACCGTAGTCGCGCATTTGCTGTTGAATCCAGATGATCTGAGAGCAGCAACTTGCAGCAGCAACATTTTCAGCTTCACAGGTTGATAAAGCAACCGAGGTCTGCTTTTTTGCATTGCCACGTGACTAACCGTCTTCCAAAGAACTGACACCCTGCTGATGTAGACTTGAAATTCATCTTGCAGCCACCATAATCTGAATCGCTGTAAGCAGTAAGCTCGAAGTCATCATCATGAGGATACCACAATCCCAGTGTTGGAGTACCCTTCAGATAACGAAAAATCCTTTTCACCCCAATCAAGTGATTCACTTTTGGCTTCGCTTGATATCTAAACATAAACATGTTGCATACATGATATCTGGACGTGTGGCAGTAAGATACATGAGAGATCCGATCATCCCATGATACATAGTGGCATCCACCAAATCCCCATTCTCATCAGGAGCCACATCATGATTTGTGGCAAGAGGGGTACCGGCAGCAGACGCATTTTCCATGTCAAAGCGACTTAGAATATCGCCGACATACTTGGACTGATGTAAGAAAATGCCGGTTATGTTTGATCCACCTGTAATCCTAGAAAGAACTTCATTTCTCCCATTGCACTCATTTCAAACTCTGCCTTCATCATAGATTCGAACTCTTTGCACAAAGCTTCATTTCTAGATCCCAAGATGATGTCATCCACATATATCTGCACCATAAGCAAGTCACCATCCTTTTCTTTGATGAACAATGTACAGTCAATTACCCCCCCTGCGAAAACCATGCTTCAGCAAATGGGTGGAGAGCTTTTCATACCAAGCTCGAGGAGCCTGATGTAGCCCATACAGAGCCTGTCTAACTTGTAGACTCTGTCCCGATGATAAGGATCTTCGAATCCTTCGGTTGACTGATATACTCTTCACGGATTTCCCCATGCAAGAATGCACTCTTACATCTAGTTGATAAACTTTGATCTTCATGTAAGAGGCGTAGGCTAGAAGATACGTATAGCTTCCATTCTAGCTACGGGAGCAAAGACTTCATTGTAGTCGATTCCTTCGACTTGCCTGAAGCCTGAACGACCAACCGTGCCTTGTTTCTGATAACAATACCCTGGTCATCCTTCTTGCACTTTAGTACCCATTTGGTACCAATTACCTTGACTCCTTTTGGCCTGTCAACTAGAGTCCAACTCCAGTTTCTTGACTGGAGTACTCTTCTTGCATTGCATTGACCCAGCCTCATCTTTCGGGCGTCACAGACATATTAGGCTAGGCTCGATTTGTGAAACAAAACAGAGAAAGCCCCGTCATTGACATACCCTTCTCCATGACAGCAACATAATCAGCAGATACAGCTGATTTTCTTGTCTGCACACCGATTGAATGTCCCTATGATAGACTGGGGGGATGATTCACACTGATTCTAGTCATTGGTGTGGTAGAACCACAACCTCAGAATCCAGATTGGTGACTACTGGTTTAGTATCCGGATTTCCCACACTGTTCAGCAGCTGATGACTCCTTGTGATTAGCTG